>JAUCMR010000107.1:1276916-1306782 GCA_032357425.1 Enteromius argenteus | reverse complement strand
TAACAGTTTTTAGGATAAAACCCAAAAGAAACTTATTTTTCTGCAGTGGTCTCTTATTTTTTTCCAGAGCTGTATATATGTGTGTATGTGTGTGTATATATAATCCAAAATGTGTTCTTGTCTTATGACAACTTTAATTTTTTTTTTTTAATCCACTTTAAATATATATATTTTTTTTTTCACATTTTGTTATGTTGCTACCTTTTTCCCTACATTAATCTACTCCCCACACACCATAACTGTACTGCAAAAAAAATGGGTTTTTAACATCTTTGCAAATTTATTAAAAATAAAAAAACAATGATTCCATTGCATAAGTATTCATAACTACATATTTAGCTGAAGCATCTTTACAGCAAAAAAGACAAGAAGTCTTTTTTTTTTCTTGATGCGTCAAGCTTTGCTCATCAGCAATTTGTCAGTTATCTTCCACTCTTCTCCTATCCTCTTCACTTCACATCTCATGCTCTGTTAGGTTGGATGAGGGCAGATGCACATGTTTAGGTTTCTCCAGAAATATTTGATTGGGTTCAATCCCAGTCTGTGTCTGGGCCACTCAAGGACATTTACAGAGTTGACTATAAGCCACTCTTGCTGTGTGTTTAGGGTCATTGTCCTGTTGGAAGGTGAACCTTCTTAAGTTTCTAAATGCTCGGGACTGGGTTTTCTTTAAAGCTATATCTATCTCGCTGCACCGAGTTTTGCTTCTACTCTGAGTCCCTCAGTCCCTGCCGCTGAAAAACAGCCCCACAGCATGAGGCTGCTACCAGCACACTTTACTTCTGGAATGGTACCCTCCAGGTGATGAGAAGAGCTGGTTTCCTTCAAACATGATGGTGAGAAACAGGATTCTCTGGTCTGATGAACCTCAATTCTAAGCCAGTCAGTAAAGCCAGTCCTGTAATCAGCGGTAAATGCCATCAAGTGCGTGATTTCATATTGAGCCGTATATAATACACACAGCCATTGTTCACTGATGAGCTGTGCAAAACCATGTTCATTATCACGTCTTAACTGAGGAGAGGATTGAGTCTTGCCACTCCGCCGTAAAGCCCCAATTGATGATGCGTTGCAGTGATGTTTGTCCTTCTGTAGATTTCTTCTATCTCCCCATACGATCATGGAGCTTAACTGGAGTGACCATCAGGTTCTTGGTCACCATGGTAACCAAAGCCCTTCTCCATCAGTTGCTCAGTTTGGCCAGGAGGCTAGATCTAGGAATAGTCCTGGTTGTTTCAAACTTCTTCCATTAAGTTTAATGGCGACTACATGCTTCTGTGACCCTTCAGTGAAGCAGAATTTTTTTCTAAACTCAGAGATCTATGGCTTGGCTGAAACCTGTTTCTCAGCTCTTCAGGCAGTTCCTTTTGACCTCAGTGCATTGTTTTTGCTCTGATGTGCATTATCAGCTGTTAGACCTTTTATTAAGCTGTATGTGCCTTTCAAAATCATACCCATTCAATTGAATTTGCCACAGGTTCACTTCACCCAAAGTGAAGTAACATCTACAAGCAATATGAATGCTCCTGAGCTAAATTTTACCTGTCCCAGATAAGGGTAAGAATACTTATGCAATGGAATCATTTTAGTTTTTTATTTTTAATACATTTGCAAAGATGTTAAATACCCATTTTCGCTGTATAGTTATGGTGTTTGGGGTGTAGTTTGATTTGGGAAAAAAAGGAATTTAAAGCAGTTAACATAAAGGCCCCGATATACTTCAAACAAAGTTATTTTTCGTTTGAGGGCAAAAAGAAGTTTGAAACGGCTGGGTGACGGTATACTGTTTCCGAACATTCTGACACCCCCGATGAACAACAACGACAGCATCAGTAAGGTGTAATATTTATTTGCTTGCTACCCTTCCTTTCATTCTTCTCATGGCTTTGGAAAACTTGCATCTGATGTTTCTATATGTCGCTTTTAACTCTGGGTCGTTCACACAAGCTTCGTTGTAATCTCTTTGTAGGAATGAACTGCTTTCGCTTAACTTTTAAAGTCTTTCCTCGAGCGATCGTTACAGGTGCGGATATATATCTGTGGCAGCTCAGCTATATTGTGACTTGGAGATGTTGCTCCCTTGTCCTGACCTCGTCTAAATGACAAAGGAACCGGGAAAAAACAATCCCGCATCAAAGAAGGTGGAATTTCAGAACACAACAACCGATTACATAACCGCCTCGGATTATTGGTGTTTAGGAGTCCAAACGAACTCCCCAAAAAGGTTTTGATCCATTTCAAATGTTGCCTACTGTATATACATACACACATATTATAAAAACAAAAACTTTTATTTTGGATGTAATTTCTGATAGCTTATTAGGGTTAACCGTGTTAACAGTTAACTCAATATTTCAAGTCAAGAGAAACTCAAAACTTGACATTTTTACTTGTCTTACTAATTTATTTGGATTTTCTGTGATTGACAGAATGTTTAAAAGAAACTCAAACATTAATTAACATTAATAACAACAACATAAAGATATGTTGTTTGAAGTACCTTATCTGGTTGGAGGCAGCAGGAAACGCAGTACTCATAGACACTACAGCAGCCATTGGCCAGACAGCTTTTACAGACATACTGGCTTGAGCTGGGAGCATTAACATTACAACATCCATTCACCAGTAAATCTTTCCTCTCGCACACATACCCTGAAGAGAAAGAAAAGTGAACATCGGTTACATATGAATACACAAAATCTCAGGGACCTGTTAACACATTAAAGCATTATGTGGTTAGTAATTGTATGTCAGTTTTGAGATTTCTGACTATTTTGCTTACTTAACTTTTTTTTTTTAATTGTAGAAAGAAAACAGCTTTAACTAGTTCATCACTTACCCAGTTCATCCGTGAGAAGGCTCTTTCCCTGAATGGAGTTCCTGCACTGAGAGATCTGCCTGCTGCTGTTGCCCAGGATGAACTTGACCTTCCACTGGATGTGATGATCTGAGTCCCTCACCTCCAGGAGGGTCCGATCACGTATGGTTCTCTCCTCCTGTACACAATACGTCACACAAAACATCATTCCTTTGCCATTATATGGTCCATTACCTCTCAGGAGTGGTGTTGAGCTGAGCAAGAAACCATTGTAGGTCAAGCTAGTTAAGAAGACTGGTGAGAACAAATCATGCACACTATAGCACCACTTCAGTATTCATTCGTTTTCTATTGGATGTCATGTCAGGGAATATAGCACTTTTTTTTTTTTAATTAAACAGTTAAATTATGGTTTTATACTGGATGTGTAATTGGGATGAAATATTTAACGGTCAAAAATTTGTAGTAATTAACATATATTAAAATGTTTTTTCTCTTATGCTCACCGAAACTGCATTTATTTGATCAAAAATATAATAAAGCGGTACTATTATTATAATTTAAAATAGCTTTTCTTTTTGAGTATATTGTAAAATGCAATTCATTTCCTGTGATGGAAAAGATTAATTTTCAGCATCATTACTCCAGTCTTCAGTGTTGCATAGAAATCATTCTAATATGTTGATTTGCTGTTGAATAAAGATTTATTATTATTATTATTATTAGCAGTACTGAACTATTGTTTTACTTGCTGCTTATGGAAAAAAAATATTCTCTAATAACCATTAAAGAAATGAATACCTTTATTCAGCAAGGGCATGATAAATTGATGGAAAATGCCAAAAAGACATTTATAATGTTACAAAATGTTGCAAATAAATACTGCTTTTCCAAACCTTCTATTCATCAAATAATCCTGAAAAATGGATGGATGGATAGATAAGAATCCAAACTGTTTAATAATAAGATTTTTTTTTTTTTTTATCGTTTAAAACACTGAAGACCAGAGTAATGATGCTGAAAATTCAGCTTTACATCACAGGAATAAATTGCACTGTAAAATATTTTTAACTGTATTTTTTCATTAAATAAATGGATCTTTGGTGAGCAAAAAATCTTAGTCCCTCCCTAGTGGGGACACAGCAGCATCACTACAGACCTGTTTGAGGGTGCTGGTGAGAAAGTAGATGAGCGACAATCCAAACACGACCCCCAGAACCCAACGCTTGCGTAAGAGCCGGCGGAACACCATGGAGGCGTTCTTCTGGATGTGCACCAGGTCCAGGTAGATGCGATGCGATGGAGCTAGATAAACAGCGCTGGTGATCTCACACAGAGAGATCCCGCTGATTCAACTAACACAGCATCTCTTGCATCACCAACACTCACTGTCACTGGCAGCGATCGGCTGAAGAATACGTATTTTATGACACCGTTATTAGCCACAGGCCGCCAATAGAGATCGATTGCCGTCGCTAGTTGTCAAACAGTGAGTTTTATAAACATTTAACCCATTTTATGCATGCTCAGAATTAAGATTATGCATTGATATGTCTTATACTGACAGATAGAGCTGCAAAAACACTGTTGAAAACGCAATTCGATTAAAACTCGCGCGGCGTCAATCTAATTAATCGAGTCTAATGTTCGCGACCACACGTATATTCTGAGATGATCGGTTAGGCAGTAAATTGTTGAAATAATAAGTGTTGCAGAAATCAAGCTGCACAACAACAGCTCTCCCCATGCGGAAATGCGGAGCAACGACGCGTCGCGATTGGCTGGCCACCTTGTGTACTTCCGGAAACATGCATTCACATCCGCTCGACAGCCTGCATCATTAAATGATGCTTTGACATGTCTGAGGTCTTTGTTAAACGATATCGCGACAAAAAAGCGGTTAAAGATTAGGTTGCGCGTGTCTGTTGTAAGCTACGATGAAGGTAAGCTAACTATAAGACATAGATGCACGTTCAAATCGAGAAAAGCACAATTCAACATTCAAAGGCTCATGTTCATTCATGACTTGTTCCAAAAATGTATAAATGGTATGTTGCATATCTGTCTATCTATCCTGTTATAAACATTTATCATGGTGAATATAGGCTAAAATATAGTCATTTTCTATCTATCTATCTGTCTGCCTGTCTATACAGCCTACTTGCATTCATACATAGACAGATTTATGATGTCATGATTTATCTTTCTTACACCCACTGATGAAACTTCTGGCATCATTTACTCACTTGTGCCTTTTGAAGTACCTAATGCTAATAGACTTACTTTCTTCTGTGGGACGTAATAGTAGTTACTCATAGTTGTATGTCTAAGCTGCTCTTTTCCATCAAGTGAAAGAGAAAGGTGAGATTGACTGTCAAGCAAGATTTTCAGTGAATAATACAATTTCAGCCTGTTCATCACACAGGGGCATCATGAAAAAATGTATTGGGTAATTCCATATAATGTCATTTTACACAATATTTTTTTTTATTGTTTTATGCATACACTTTGATACTTTTTCACAGCATTTTTCATAAATCTGTGTTTCAGCTTTGGAGCTCCTGGTGATAAAGTGGGTGCCATGCAGCGACGCCACAGCAGCAACACAGAGGGCATGCCACCAGAAAGGTTTCTCACTAATTTACTCGTCTAGTCTAAACATTTGAATTGCACAAACATGATGATAAAGACATACACAGCGTAAGGTAATGGACCCTTTTCACGTTTCCTGGTTTCTCTGCGGTGGAAGTCATCATAAACTTGAATAGCAGTGAATGGGATGGTACCACAAATATATTTTTTGCATTCCCATTTGTTCAAATAGCAAAAGAAAAACTCCAAGATAGCGTTTTCATGATTTCCAATAGAACGAAAAAAATAGAGAGAGACTGATAACGGCAGTCAAAAGGGAGAACGATGTGAAATTTACAGGGATTTTATGCATTAGAAACACCCTCGCAAATAAGAAAAACTTTTAAAGGGATTTACGATGCTGTTGACCGTTAAACGCGTCGTCACAGTCTTGTGAAAAGGGTTCATAAAAGAGTTCTATTTCAATTAAATGCCATTCTTTTGAATTATATTTTATTGAAGGATCCTAAAAAAAAAATCTGTTTTCTGAAAAATATGTTTTCAACATTGACAATATAATTAGATGAGAATCATTATTAATAGAGTACCAATAAGAGTTAAGCACAAAATCAGCATATTAGAATGATTTCTGAATCACATGACACTGACATTTTCAAATATTGGCAAATAGAAAACCTTTTAAATTGTAATAATATTTCTTGCTGAGTATAAGAGGCTTATTGCAATTATCGCTTTTATTTTGTCTAATTAACTTTATAAAATGATCAATTAGAATAAGACTAATTGTCAACATTATGTAGTTGTGAGCTGTGTTGGAAGTCCAGCACAACCCTGTAATATTGATCGTGCCGAATATATGTCAGAATATCAGATCAGTGCATCAGGCCTTGCAGTGTAAATGCAGTCTGCTTTCTTGTCTTTTTGCAGGAACAGGAGTCAGACTCTCGGTTCAGAGAGCAGTCTTGATGAGGGAGGAGTGTTTGACTGTCTGAAGCCAGACTCTCCTACGTCGCCCCAGCAGCTGTTTTCTGGTCTGGTGGGCGTCTCTGCTGGGAACGTGTCCTCAGCTCCCTTCCAGGCTGCAGGGTTGGTTCTGGGTTCTCCACCGGACGTCTTCATCCAGATGGCGTCCTCATCGAGGGACGAAGCCTCTCACCGGACCGAGAACCCACCATATCTCCCTCGCCCTCCTCAGCACCATCATCATCACCATCATCATCACCACTCCGGCCAGCACCGCTCTTCTCTCCTGCATACGGCCACCTCTGCTGAGAGACACGGGAGCAGAGATGATGGCGGTGAGAGCTTCTGTGTTTAACCCGTGACCACACGATCAAATATAGTATAATACAGTTCGACTACCATACTGTTTTTGCTTGAACCGACTTTTTAATGTTTTAAAAGAAGTCTTTTATGCTCTTTTATGGTTTTATTTTTTAAAAAAGATGTAATTGTTAAAGTTATTTATTCCTGTGATGCAAAGCTGAATTTACAGCATCATTACTCCAGTCTTCAGTGTCACATGATCCTCCAGAAATCAAACATGCTGATTTTGCAGTTCAAAAACATTTCTTGTTATTATTTCTACTTATTATTAGGGACTATGTTGAAAAAAGTTGTGCTGTTTAGTATTTTTGTGGAAGCAGTTATACAGTTTTTTCAGGATTTAGTTTATTTGAAATATAAATCTTTTTGACATTGTAAATGTATTTTAAAATTAAACATGGTAACACTTGGCAACACTTTATTTTACGGTTACACCTATTAGTTTTTTTTTTGTTTCACTTTTAGTTTTAGCTATTTTAATTGATCAGTTCAAATCAAATTAAAATGTTGTTAAATTAAAATTTTAGTAAATGTTGATTCAAGCTGAATTTGTTTTGTTTAGTTTTAGAAAACTATAATAATCCTGCTCTACTGTTATATGTCATTAAAGGCAAAATGGCAAAGTTAAAAAAGAAAATTGTTAATATTAAACTACCATGAAATGTCTCCCATAACTGCCTGTTTCCAGGTGATGATGCCTCTACACCAGCTCCTGCTCTCTCTGAGCTCAAGGCTGTGGTCACATGGCTTCAGAGAGGATTCCCTTTCATCCTCATTCTCCTCGCTAAAGTCTGCTTCCAGCACAAGCTAGGTAGGTTCAGTAAAATTATGCTGAGCCTTTGTTGTTCAGTGCATGAGTCAAAATCACAACTGTTTAAAGGAACACTCCCCCTGGAGTAAAAAAGTTCAGTTTTTTAAATCCATTCAGCCGAATCCTTTGCTGCCGTAGCATGGCCACAGCAGGCGCCTGTAGAAAATAGTCCCCAGCTTGCAAGACATGCTCCTAGTCATATCAGCCTAGAAAACCACACCTTTTCATTTTCTGTCAGTTTTAGTACACAGTGTAACTACAGAAGAGTCAAGTTTTAAATAGGAAAAATATCAAAAGCCACTGATGTTTCATTATGTTGGAATGGATATTATAATAATGTTAATGTTTAGAGGAGATATGTGAAATGCAGCGTGCTACAATATGATTCTCCTTGTAATTTCTCAGGAATTGCTGTTTGCATTGGAATGATCAGCACATTTGCCTTTGCTAACTCAACACTGAAGCAGCAGGTGGCATTGCGGGTGAGATTCTGTTCAATTCATTATTTGATACTATAGTTAAATTATTGACCCTTTCAGATCATGCATTTCCCCTTATGCACTTGGAAACATTTGCATTTGACCTCAAGCAAGACGTTTATATTACTCTTTAAACATTTAGAGTCTGTAAGATTCTTTTATTGATCCTAAAATAAGTCTCTATGCACAACCAAGACTGAATTTATTTTATCAGAAAGCAGTAATATTACGAAATATTATTGCAATTTAATGTATCTGTTTTGTTTTCTATTTGATAACATTTTAAATTGTAATTTATTCCTGTGATGCAAAACTTAATTTCTGGTATTCAGTGTCACATGATCCTTCAGAAATCATTCTAATGCTCTGATTGGTCCTCAAAAAAAATGAGCTATTAGCAGTGCTGAATACATTGAAACTGCGATCTATTTTTTCAGGCTTGTTTGATGAATACACAGTTCAGAAGAATAGCGTTTATTTAAAATGGAAATCGTTATTGTCACTTTTGATCAGTTTAGTTTGTCCTTGCTGAATAAAAATATCAATTTCTTTATAAAAATCTTATTGACCTCAAACGTACATAACAATTCGTAACAAGCGATTGTTCTGTTTGGTACATGCTAGATGTGTCTTATTGTGCATGACTGTATTTTCAGGAGGAAAGGTCTGTGTTTACCACTCTCTGGATTATGATTTTTCTCGCTGGCAATATTGTGTATGTGTATTACACATTCAGTGCTGAGGAACTTCACAACAGGTACAGTCCCATTCATTCATTTCAGACTCCATCATAACTGATTACATGTATCAAAGTCCATCTGCTTTTATGTTATCTTTGATGTTCTAAGGACGTTGTTGTTTTTGCCTTATTCATTAAAAAAAAAAAAAAATCATTTACTCATTGCATTGTCATTTTGCAGAGTGGTCTCTCATTTTATGTTTGTGTTTATCAGCATTTGTGAGTATTTGGTTTTTCCGTCATTTTTCGTTATTCACATTTGAGTCATCGCTTAAATGAAAACATTCATTTTTAGTTGTTTTTTTGAGATTATATCATTTACACTGCTGTTCAAATGTTTCTTGTGATAACCAAGGATGCATTTATTTGAAGTTAATTTGTTGCTCAAGAAACATTTCTTATTATTAACAGTTGTGCTGCTTAATATTTTTTTGGAAGCAAAAAAAAACAACAGCGTTTATTGTAAATATTAATTCCTTTGTAACATTAAAACATCCTGTCACTTTTGATCAATTTAATGCATCCTTGATTAATAAATGTATGCATTTATTTCAAAAAGAACTTTTGAACAGTGGTGTATTGTAAATAAATATTATAAATGTATATTATAGATTTCTATCATTTTGTATTTAAATTATGTTGTTATAAATGACTGTAATAAAATAAATAATACATTTTTCCCCAGCCTTATTTTTGCGAAGCCAAATATCAACAGTTTTGATTTCTTTGACCTGATCTGGGCTGTTGGAATAACCGATTTTGTGCTGAAATATTTCACCATCGAGCTCAAATGCCTCATACTGTTCCTGCCTAAAATGATCCTCGCTTTCAAGTCCAGGGTAAGATGACAACCTTCCATGTGTTATATTACTATTGCTTTAGTGTACCATGTCAGAAAGCACAATGCTACAGTAAATATCACTTGCGTATTGGTCAACTGATGGTAATTTGTACATAAAAAAAAAATCACAAATAATAACTGAAGGAAGTAACATTGAATTGTGAAATATTAAAGTAGAAAGACTGAAATATTGCTGATAGTCTGATGCTCATAATGATATTTATGAAGAAGTAGCCAATATATTTTACTTGTGATAAAATGCAGAAATTGTTTGTTGAGTATATACAGATTTTGTGTAACAAATTTATGCCATTTCTGTTTGTAATGCATTATTTTTAATAGCTTAGTGGGCTTCAAATCAATCCTAAGGGAAATAAAACTGCCTAAAACATGCAGGTTCAATCACACTGTATTGAATCCCTGTAGTCTTCAAGTTTTAAGGTTTTAGCATAATGAAAGTTTTAGCATAATGAGAAAATCCCGGGTAGCTTCAGTCAGTTCCAATGCACCAGTTCAAAATGGGTGCAACTGGCAAGTTCAACCTAGTAAAGGGGAAAAAAAATAGTGTGCCGTGTCACCATGCCTTGCGTGGTTGGCTGCTTGGAAGGCAGTATGTGAGCTCATTGGCCCACTGGGGCTAGGATGAGGTCACCTCTCTGAGGAACACACACACACACACACACTCTTACACAATCACACATTCATTGGAGTGACAGGATGGGTCTATTACAGCAGGAGCCGCTCTGTAATGTTGAAGAATCAAACGTATGCAACCCACTCCGAACCGTCTGTTTGACTCAAACACACACTCGTCTGCAGCTGCCAGGATAATCTGACTTGCGCACAGTTTCTGTTCCTCTGAAGCTTTGTTCCAGGAACTTACCCCACTCATCTCCATATACACACCCCCTGACAGCAAGCAAACACTTTCCACCTCTTGTAACATGCCCAGGTGGCACACTTTCAGGCAATGATGTCATGGTCAATGTGTCAGGCTTTCCGCTGACTTTCCAAGCCCAGCATCACCACAGCTACAAAAACACAACACATACACGTGCATCCATACATGTCGGTATAACCTCTTGCATAATCTCAGCAGCAAGCCTGTGCTTGTCAGTATGAACTCACACTGTCCATAACACTTCAGTGCACACAAATATGAGGACTGAGAAAACTAGTGATCTCCTGCCAATATAGGCACATAAAAAATACAAGAAAAATTTACTTGCTGTTGTAGTTATAATACCGTTTCTAATAATGTGTTACTTATAAATGATATGCAAGAATATTTGTTGATATGCTACCATTCAGATGTGTGGGGTTAGAAAGAATATGTATTTTAAAAAAGAAAATAATGCTTTTATTCTGTAAGGATGCATTAAAATGGTCAGTAGTGACCATAAAGCCATTTATTCTTTTACAAACATACAAACAATAAATAAAAATATTTGCAAAGACAATCCTGAAAAAAGAAGTGTATCATGGTTTCCATAATATTAGTGAGCAGCATGTCTATTTTCAATAATAGTAATAATAAGAATAACACTATAATAAGAAGAAATGTTTCTTAAGCAGCAAATCAGAATATTAGAATGATCTCTAAAGGATCATGTGACACTGAAGACCGGAGAAGTAATGCTGGAAATTCAGATTTGCATCATAGAAATAAATTACATTTTAAAATACTTCAAAATAAAATACAGTTATTTTGAATTGTAATAATATTTCACAATAAAGATCAGATTTTTTTTAAAGACACCATTTCACCATAATTTTTCCCCATCAAGACAACATTTCTTTCTCTTTTTCACTTATTGTCAAAACACCTTTTTAAGATATAATTATTTTAATTTAAACTTTTGTTTTATTTAATTGTATTTATTAATTTGTATTTTCTTTAATAAACGGGTAGTTGTTTATTAAAAAACACACATATATATATATATGTGTTTGTGTGTGTGTGTGTGTGTGTGTGTGTGTATATATATATATAGTACTGTCAAACGATTAATCACACCCAAACTTTTCCAAAATCCAAAACGTTTTTGATTACATAATGCAGTATAAGAGTGTACACTGTATATATGTGTGTGTGTGTGTGTATAAATACAAACACATACAGTAAATATTTAATACTATTTATATTCATATAGTTTATTTATATATATATATATATATATATATATATATATATATATTATAAATTCTTAAACATATACGTTTGTGTGTATATTTGTAAATACATAATAAATATACATAGTACACGCACACATACTTTTGGTTGTGATTAATCATTTGACAGCACTAATATATGACTTAAATGCATTATTTTGTGAATTGTAACTAATGGAGAGAAGAGCTGAGGAATGAGCGTCGGATTCAAACCTAAGCTTCCCATATGAGAAACAAATGCCCAAAAAAAAGTTTTAAAACATCTTATTTTGCCTTTTTTGATAAATTAAAGCGTTTCCCACCCCTAGGACCTCCTCGTGTGTTCGATAATTGTTTTCTTCATTGTTGTTTTGAAATCACGGACACGGCTGTTAAGACTAAGAGGAAATGTGCTGCTCCCCTGTGATGCAGTTGGCCCAACTTTTCAGTAGTTGGATGGATTCCAGCTCAGTTTGTCTAATCGCTAAGTGTGAGCGAGTATAGGGCTGCAGGGACTCTGGCTAAGATGAATTGCTTGCATTCGGAGGTTACAGATCTCTGTCAGTCAGCTAGCAAGCTCCCCAGCAGGGTGATTAATCGCTGTCAGGTGGAGTCCAACAAGTCATTATGCATCCTGTGCTGTGACTAGTGTCAGGCCTTCAGCACTTGATGTGGGTGATTACGACTTGAGACATTCATCTGGAGTTTCACAAGATGATTGTGGAATTAGGATTAGTTATTAACTAGAACTGACCAAACTGAGATAAACAGACCTTTGTGAATAATAATAATAATAATAATACATTTTATTTTGTTATTCATACACTACCATTCAATTTGGGGTCAGAAAGATTTTTCAGTGTTTTTGAAAGAAGTCTCTTATGATCACCAAGGCTGCAGTGATTTAATCAAAAATACGGTAAAAACAGGAATATTGTAAAATGTTATTATGTTTTTTATGTTTTAATATATTTTAAAATTTGCTGAATTTTCAGTGTTGAGTGATCCTTCAGAAATTGTTCTAATATGCTGATTTCTTCTTCTTAACAGCATTTATTTGAAATATAAAACTTTTGGGGATAAAAGATCTAAACAAATTATTTTATAAAATCTGTATAGTGTATACATGTGTGTGTGTGTGTGTGTGTATATATATAAAATATATAATATAGAAAATATTTACATGTATGTAAATGTATGTATTTATAATCTTATATTTTTTATTATATATAATTATTTAATATATACATAAAACATTTTTCTTAAATATATACATGCATGTGTTTGTATTTATATATAGATAATATACACAGCACACACACACATATTATGTAAACAAAAACCTATTTTTGATACAATTAATTGCGATTAATCGTTTGACAACACTAATATATATATAGCTGTTTTTTCATTGGTTGCTAGGGTGTTGATGTCATCCTTGCAACAGTTTTTTTCACTTATATCATCTTTGCCATGCAAATTATTTTTTACATTAATCAAAATAAATGATCATATAATTGTTTGCATTTATTTTTTATAATTCCATTATTGTTTATAACACAATAAATGCTCTGTCAGAATATATGTTTTTTTTTAATAATTGTCATCTCCCTGTGTTGAATTATACAGCTCTTTACTGTCTATCTTCACAGAAGATTTTTTTTTTTTGGTGTAATCACTATTTCAGTTTTTGGAGTTTTGAGTTCCTTCATGTTCAGTGTTTTCAGAGCTGATTTTAGGCTTTTTGATCAAAACTCACTTTATATGAGCTAGGCTTTCATCTACGCTCGACTCTGAAACCGTAAAAGCGTAATCTGACAGCTACAGGTCACTGTGACGTCTCCAGAGGAGCCAAACCCAACTAAAGCCTAGAATGGAATATTCTGAAATATAATTTTAGATAACTGTTAAAAAGAGGGAGCATTTGGCAATGTATTTTATATATCTGGTGGGGCCTGTTTATGTCTTGATATTTTATTTGCGCCTTAAGCAAGGAGCATTGTTGGTTATATTTGAAGCGTTCTAGTTTTGTTGCGTTGTTTTCTTTGGGTATAGATGTAGAGACAGCATTGCATGTCCTAGCTCAGCGTGAAAGCGTCGAGTGTTGCCCTCTGACACTGAAATTAGATGAGTTTTACAGTTATCCTGCTACTTTTCTAATGTTCTGATTAGGGTTGGGGAAGGGTGGGCTTGTTATATTTTATGTGGGTAGCAGGTGTACTGCGTTTCTGCCAGTTTTGTTTGCCATGCGGTGAAATTGCCAGGAGAGTGCAGAGCGCTGGACTGTGGCCATATTTCGGTAGAAGAACACCCCCCTCCATGTCGCAGCATCTTTAAAGCTTGAGGGTAAGATGTTCACAGTTAATGAACGAACAGATGAGATGAGACTGGGATCTTGTTCAAATGCAGCTACAGGAAGGATGTGTGGATTGTTGCAGTGCTGTCATCTCATGCCGGCGCTTGAGTATCGCTCAGTTTGCAAATATATTGTTAAACAGTTGGCCGCCATAGCTGGAAGTCTTAGAAACATCGTAGTAAAATGAGACGATTTTTTTTTTTTAAACATTTTATTAATAATAATAAATATTAAAATGATCATTTAACTTATTTTTATTATATTATTATTATACTAGCTGTTTTATACAGTGCTTAAAACACACATTTATTCCACAAACTTGAATATGACAGATTTTATAACAAGTGTATTGTTTCAGAGGTTTCATTTTTAATAATGATTAGTCTGTATGTTTTCCAGAATAGATCTGCGTCATTACAGCTTGTACCTGCTAAAAAGATCTGTTTTGGTTCTGATTATGATATTTATTGTGCTGATATAATTTTAAATCATGCATTTTAAACCGTATTAGTTTAAACTGATATACGGTTTTCTGAGTGTTTGCATCCAAAGCACACAGACAGAAAAGGGGCTGACACAGCATGCGAGTACTAAACTAAGTTCTCATTCACACACTTAAACTTAAAAAACTTAAAAAGTTACATTGTTCTCTCGTCTCCTCTGAGGCATGTGGAAATGTACAGATTAAGGGGTGGTATTATTATAATGAGATCTCTTTGCAACTTCACAAGGGGAGCGAAATCAGACGCGATAATTTTTTCAGACGCTTGCAGAAAAAAAAGCTTATTAAAACAAAGTTACTGGGATACTCTTTTTCACGCTTCCTTGGTTGGTAGATGCATCGAGGACTTGATTATAGCACTTAAAACCTGGAAAAGTCTTATGATATGTCACCTTTAGATTCCCTTTGTCTCGTCCACAGTAGGCATATCGTGAAACACTGATGATGAGGTTTTGTATATTGCTTTAGATGACTAATATTTAATTATGGTGAGCCAATTATAGTAGTAGTAATGATAATACATATGAAGAGTTCAGATGCAAAAGCCTCTAAAAGCCATCTTGGTCAAACATGAGATAACCATACTGAGAAAATGTTTATGAAGTACTTTCACTTCAAATACGCTAACCACTGAGAAGTATTAGTACTTCTATACCTATACTAAGTAGCCAGAAAGAATTGCTAATTTTAAAGAAAAATGTCAGGTGTACTTAGAGGCTTTTGACTCTGAACTCTTCATATGTTATTATAATAATTCTAAAAATATAAATTATTATTATTAAATTATTGAAAAGACGGTTCTGGCCCTAGTAGTTCTGAATGTTTGAAACAATGTTTCAGGTTTGTTAAAATACATAATATAGCATCTAACTTTATTATATAAGCGCTCTACTATGACCGTTTGATTTGAATCTTTTTTAACCTTTGTAGAGAACATCTGAGGTCTGAGCTGCTCTATCACTGCAGAGGGATTCTCTCATATCAGGCTGGAAGCTCTGAGCCTTGATCAGCGGTTAATTTGATAGGCTTGGATGTAGATCTGTATCTCTGTGTGAATTTGCAGGGGAAGTTTTATCTGCTCATAGAGGAGCTGAGTCAACTCTTCAGGGCTTTGGTTCCCATCCAGCTGTGGTATAAGTACATCATGGGTGAAGATCCATCCAGCAGCTACTTCCTGGGGGCAATGCTGATTATCATCTACAGTCTTTGTAAGGTAGCCCATCTGATTCATTAATTATAAGGGGTTTTATAAATGCATTTTTCACACCTTTTCAAAAAGAGCGTTTATGAACGTGAGAGAAATTTCATGTGGCGTTGCACTTCAGAGCCTTTCAAAATTTCCTTTTTTTTTTTCTTTTTTTTAAGAGCTCATTATTCAGGTAATCTTTTGTGTGTGTGTGTGTGTGGAATTAAAGTGCTGTTTTGTTCTTTCCCAGTCATTTGATTTGTGTGGAAGAATATCTGGCATTCGGAAAGCATTCGTCATTCTCTGTAGCTCACAGGTGAGTGCTGTGTTCTCCTGGACATTGTTAAAGTAAATGTTTCTTAAGCAGAACATTGGCATATTAGACTGATTTCTGAAGGATCATGTGACAGTGAAGACTGGAGTAATGATGCTGAAAATTCAGCATTGCATCACGGGAATAAATTGCATTTTAAAGCATATTCAAATAGAAACAGTTGTTTTAAATGGTAATAATATTTCACAATATTACTGTATTTTTGATCAAATAAATGCATGTGTTTCACAGAGTTACGGTATGAGAGCCAGTGCTCAGCAGTGCAGTGAGGCCGGGGATGTGTGTGCGATCTGCCAGGCTGAGTTCAGAGAGCCAATAGCACTGCTCTGTCAGGTACAAAACTTTTAAACTTCAAAATAAAACAGGATGTGATTCAGCACATCAGCCTCAGACCACAATGACTCCGATTTGAATGATTACAGTAGTCATTTAGCTGACATATTCATTTGATTCTACTAACAGTACAAAACTACTCAATAACACATGGTACGATTCCACCCTGTATTTGCACACTCTAAACATCTCGAGATGCATCCTAGGATGCTGTTTAAACAGTATCGAAGCAGTTGCTGTGTGTAAGTGTGTCTTAATGTGTTGTCCTTCTGTTCTGCAGCACGTGTTCTGTGAGGAGTGTTTATGCCTGTGGTTTGACCGGGAAAGAACGTGTCCATTGTGTCGTTCAACTGTGGTCGAAACGCCGCGCAACTGGAAGGATGGCACAACGTCGGCACACTTTCAGATCTACTGAATGGAGAAATAACTGAAAGATGCCCACTAGAATCAGATAAAACTTGATTACCGTGCATAAAATGTTCCTGTTTGTAATGTTGTATAAAGGGAAGTGTGACAGTATGTTACGTTATTGAATGTAAGGTACAATTGCACCATTACATTATGTCTGATAACAGAGATAATAAGTGTTTTTGTCTTTTTACACCTGCTTTTTAACACGTAAAACTTAAAAATAATTCATTCGGCATGATAATCAACTGTTTTGTACCTTTTTCATCAGTGAATGGGTGCCGTCAGAATGAGAGTCCAAACAGCTGATACAAACATTAATCGTTGAGTGAATCATTTGGGAAAATAAATGCATATTATAAGATAATTAAATGAATCTGTTTTTGGGGACTCCCAAAACCAAAATAAGAATCTTTCATCAGAACAGCTTTTATCAGTGAACAGCTGAAAATTTGTAATAAAACAAAGGCACTCTAATTATGGATTTGTTTTATTACAAATATTCAGCTGTTCACTTTAATTGATGTCAATTAATGGACGAGAGTTGTGTGGGTTACTTGTAGATTATTGTTATGTTTTTATCAGCTGTTTGGACTCTCTTTCTGACGGCACCCATTCACTGCAGAGGACCCATTCTTCAAATCTGTTCTGATGAAGAAACAAACTCAACTGTATCTTGGATGGCCTGAGATTTTCACAGTCCTCTTAAACATTTTTGTAAAGGTCTAAATTGTTCACTAAAGCAAAAGACGCAACCAGGTAACATTATGGTAAATTTACTAAAGTTATGGTGAGCCCGGTCAACTGTGGTAAAATCGCCACTTTAGTCATCTCAGTGGTTTATTGGTTTTTAAAAAATGTGACAACAGTGAAATGTTAAAAACATTTGATGTTGAATAAATAATTGCATTAATAATGCAGATTTGTTTAATCCCATATCTAGGGCTCTTGTTTCATAATGCCATTTAAAAGACTTCTCTGTGTATATATTTAAAGCCTTTTATTTTCATAAATGACAAAATTCACAATATCAAAATAGCAGAGGTAAAATGTTTAAAACACGTAGAAGTAACGTAAATTATAAAAGATTGTAGCTTATGTAAACATCGGTAGCATGCCCTTTGATTCACATTTCGCATGAAATCTCATTCATGTCACATTTCTATATTAACACTGACACAAACAATCAAGCCAGAAGCCCTTTATAAAAAGTCTAAAAAAGATTTGTCTTCATTTGTAAACATCAAGTTCAAATACACTTAAAATCATTCTACAGTATAAATATGCTTTCCATTGAGAAGAGTACAGTGTCGAGAACCAAAGAAGTAATAAATATCTCATAAAAACAGCAAAGAAACAAAATCACAGCTCGGATATTGAATGGCATAGTCACTTACAGTAGCTTATAACTAAATGTTACAGTGCATTATGCAGAGGAGAGGTTTTGGTAGCAGTGTTTTTGGTAGCTCTCCTCTGAAGATTGACCTCGATTGATCATGTTTTAATCATTTACAGCTTTTGCATATCCAAAGCACCCTCTTAACTTTTACCAACAATGACTAAAACTCAACCGTAAGCTCATTGAAGTTGAGGCAAGGCTCCTATTGCCATAGTGGTAGAAAAATTTCCTTGCAAACGCCAAGGGACAATGACATCAGCCTTTTGTTTTGAAAGGTTCCCCAGGAGACACACTGCTGGGTTTGACTGCACTGACCTTAAGACTTCTAACCAAACAAACGTGTACCAAATGACATCGGCTCGTGGTGCTTCGGTAATCGAGAAGACTTCGGGATGAAGCATTGGTTGTTATGAAAACTGATCAGCACGCTTGTAATGTACAGCACGGATGCGTCTGGTGGTTGCGTGTTTCTGTTACAACACTACTGCAAATGTTGTGATATACATGGATGAGAAAACATCGACCCACTGTTTGCATGGCAAGTTTCTACAGAGTGCAGACGTGACCTTCTCCTTCACCTCCTTCACCTTCTCCTCTCCGGCAAATCTGGAGCGGATCATCCCAGGAGAATCTGAAGATTCATCTGATAGTGGAAAAAATAGGAATTTTGAATTATGATTGCATCGCGTTCCAAACGGGCAAAAGTAAACTACATTCAGAAATACAGTTTACATATACATCTTTGATAATATATATAAGGTTAATATTGATATTTCATAAATATTTTTATTAAATATGATCTAGTTTATTAATAAATACACATTTAGCTATATTTTATTGTTTTTTTAAAGGTATCATGTTAATTATCAACCAAAATAAAAAAAAATGTAAGTCACACAATTGCGAGATTTAATACGTTTGCATTATTATTTAAAAATACACCTTTTAATCATTGCAAAGTTGCATTTCAATTAAAACTCAAGCAGAGCTTTAACTTCTAGTACCTTTCACTTAATGTGTGTTTTTAAATAAATATTTGATTTATGAAGAACTGAGCAATTTTGCTTTCACAATATCTAAAAAATAAAATACCCCAAATAACAGCTTTATAAATACTTCTTGTTTTCTTCTGTAAAAGCCATTAAAGTCACAGCAAAGTGATGAGTCTGTATCACTGATACAATATGCACATTTCTGAAAACTAAATATGATGTCTAATTATCTTTATAAAAGATATATATTATTTGGCATACTCAGCTGTACTGCCTCCTCTTTACATGTAGTTGGATAACTTACAAAATGCAAATTATTATTGCTATTAATACATTTGTTCAGTTATGTGTTTCGCATGAACAAAGTATTTCTTTGCACATGTCAACATAAAAGTCCCGTTATCTTCAGCGCTTGAGCTCAATCTTACCTGTTGCTGTAGATCAGCAGAGCGTCGTCTGACCTACAGGTGTCGCTTTTTAACTAAAAACACCAGAAGCGTTACTTGAATGACTGTGCACACTATGTGGAAGCTTTTGATGATGCTTTCCCCGCCGCTTCGTCGTCCGTCGTCGGAGCCTTTGTCGTTTGCAGCCCATCTCTTCTCCAGCTGGTCTCCGATCCAGCGCAGTCGGTGCGCAAACGGCAGCGGAGCGCATCCGTGCGCGCAAACGGAGTCTCCGAGCGCGCCTAAAGTCTGCTCCACCGGCAGACAGCACATCCTCTCCTCGCTTCTCCTCTCTCTCTCCTCTGGGCGCGCTCTAGCCGGACTCTTTCCCTTCTGCGATCTTTGTTTAGATGCGGAGAATGCCGTTTTGTTCGGCTGTCGATGGAACAGTGTGTGTTTGTTTCTGTCGGCGCTATGATTTATTAAAGTGTCACATGGTTTAGGGTTTACATCACCATCTCCCCAAAGACAGCGGTAATGGTTAACTCTTCACTGTCCTGTTCTCTCGCATCACGCGCTTTGTCTTTCCTGCAATAAGAGAGAGGGTGGTCGCGCAGTTTACAAGGCGCTCCTGAGATGAAGTGCGTGTGTAATGGCTCGCGTTGGTTGTGCTCATTCAGATGTGAGCAGATACTCTATTGATGAGATTCTAAACATTTGTAAACGTGAAAAACATTGGCTGCGCCTCAAACCCAACAATTTATGGCGCACATTATTAAAACACAGTGAAGCGGAAAAATAGTCAATCTTTTTGCTTTTTGTGCAGTTAAAAATCTGAATCTTCTTCTCTCGTGCACATTTTTAAAGCCACATTATTGTAGGCTACGAGACTTGTAATATTTGATATTACAAAAATAAAATATTTTATAGATTTTTTACAAATATTAATAATAATACAAATTACAAGTTTTTAAAATTTCCTCACATTCCAATAATGTCACAAATAGGCCTTGTACTTGTAGAAATATTAATTAATATTTTAATATTCTTTTCAAATATTAAAATTGCATTGCATTTCTGATATACATTTTATCATAAGGGTATTCTGTGTTTCAATAGATATTTACATTTATTTTCACGTGCTGCAACTTCAACAACATATAATAAAGTTTTTCACATAATTTACCCAATTTCACCTATAGATTTTGTCAACAAGCTAGAATTTTATTTGCTTAACAGTAATGAAACCAGTCTTCCTATTTTATTCTTTTAGTGACAAATGCTGCATGCCATAAATTAATAAATATAAACTATATAATAAAATACGTGAATTGTTATGAGAATATTTTTGGCCAGTATTTATAATAAAATGTACACTATTTTGTACACCTCACAATGCTGACTGATATTAAGTGATAAACAAAACAGAAGAAGCAGGTGATGCTGTAAACACATCCAACATCCAAAATGATTTCCTGATTGTCATAAAACGACATTGTTTTATTGAAGCCTTTGTCTCAAACCTTACTAATCAGTGATGTGATATATTTTGTCAATCATACACGAATGCACGGTAGAATAGAATAAAACCGACTAGAATAGTCAGCGTATCCCTTTTATAAGCCTATGACCATTGTCGGTGATATATTGTGTATCAGACATTTCTATGCATTTACACACAGGCAGTTTTATGCATTATAGTTATCGCGGGTTCGCTGTTCGAAAAGCTGTCTATGTAGACAGCTCACTAGCGTCTGAGACACAGCCTTTGTCTGGTTTTCTAAATAATTGTTCGTTTGGGTGGGAGAGGAACGCTTCGGTGTGAACACGATGTTCCAGCCGAGGCCGTTTCGCGGTCGGATCGCTGTTTGTTTTGATGACAACAGCGGGATTCCACAAGGCTTGCGTTTGAATAAAACGTCTGTAAAATGAGTGAAAACGCAACGTAATTAAATGGGCATGGAAGAAGACGAGCTTTCGGCCTTCCGAGAGCGATGGAAACAAGAATTAAAGAAAAATACCGAGGAGGGATATTTTGGACATCCCAATAAAGACAGCTCATCTCTTCACCAAAGCACGAGCTTTTGGGAGAAACAGAGCAATTCGTCACAGCAGACTCAGCCCACACCAAAGGACCAGCCGCAGTACGTGTCGATCGCCGAGGGTTTGTTGGACGGAAGAAGCAGTCCTCTGCTGGACAGAATCGAGCAGGAGCGAACGCGCAGGAAACGCGCTCCACGGAGCGACGCGATCCACACAGACGCGCGCCCCCAAAAAGTCAACAAGCGCCAGAAACTGCTTGAGCAGTTCCTTCAGGATCTGGTAAGGCTTCTGTTATATAGCTGTTCAGTTCACGATATGAACCGTGCTTGTATTAATAATTATTGAATATGTTGTGATTAGAATGAGGTGAATGACATCCCGTTCTTTGATGTGGAGCTGCCTTATGAACTGGCTCTCAAAATTTTCCACTTCCTGGGCAGAACGGAACTAGGACGATGCGCTCAGGTAAATAATTTGAGTGCATGTTCTATTCTATTCTATTTTATTTGAGAAAAAAGTGCTTTGTGCACAATGGTTAGTACTATTCTCTTAGTTTCTTTTTTGTTGTTGCTGTTCCAGGTGTCTAAATCCTGGAAGGTGCTGGCTGAAGATGAGGTCCTGTGGCATAGATTGTGCCTGGAGGAAGGTTATCACAATGGGGCCAGTATCTCTGACTCCCCCTGCTGGAAGAGCACACTCAGAGACTGTCGCAACACTGAAAGTGTGGTGAAGTCAAACTGGAAGGTAAGTACCAATTTTGACCCTTGGTCATTCATAAACAGGAAAATTGATCACAATAGAACTGATATTTCTTTTCATGTTCAATTACTTTATGACTTCTCTATGCATTTTAAAATACATTTTTTTTTTTTTTTTAAAGTTAACCAAACAAAAAAAATCATATAAAATATAAAAAAATTCATTTGAGATGAAAAAGTAATTTATCATTCATCTAAAAATGCATTCTCATCTTCTGTCTCCCTCTCTTGTGGGGTTCTTCTGGGGTCTATTTTGGGGTCGTTGCTTATTAACCTGAACATGTTTCCGCTAAGTAATATAATTAAAAAAATATTTTCATTTCTATGCAGATGTACCTTCTAATAAAATCTAGAGATTCTCTGAAGCCTCTTATATGGACTGTCTCGAGGATGTTAAAAGCTGGAAGGCAAATAATTTAACTTAACAATGAGAAAACTGAAGTGATAATCTTTGGTCTTTCCTAAACTAGAAATTCTATAGCTAGTTACTAGGCAAAATGTGGCAAAAACTTAAATAAATATGCCCCATTTTACATTTCTGGTCTGATTTATTTGAGTTCAGCTCCAAACTCCCTCGGGTCTCCCAGTAAAGCTCTCTTACGTGTCCAGTGATGATTAAGTCTGTAGCCTTTCCTGACTATTAACTTTATTATTACTGTTGATTATTTGTTTATTTATTTATTTTATTTGATATTTCATTGTATTTTAGAATTATTTTTGAACAGCAGTTTAGTCAGCCTTAGCTGAATTTAAATGTGCTCTATAAATAAAATTGACTTGCTTAAAATAATATTTCTACACCTTTTTAATGAACAGAATCGTGTTGGGTCCATTCGCCACCTGCAGTACGAGTTAGGCAAGGTCTTGTGTGATGTCAGTTCCTGTGCTGGTCTTGTAATTGCTGGGTACGTGTTGCTAAGTAACATATAATAAGGTCTATTTTTTTCAATTCTCCAAACACTATGTATCACTTAATCATTGTGACTTCTGTTCTGTACAGCTACACCTCTGGTGATGTGCGCCTGTGGGACACGCTACACTGGGACAAATCTTACCTGCACCCCACACATTCTATCAGAGATGAAACCCCTGCGCCTTACGTTAGTCACGTACGCGTTAATAAGAACGTAGCCACAGCTGCTTATGAGGATGGTAGGAGATGGGGTGTTTTTTAACCAACCTTTTGCTGAAGCTTCTTTCTTTCTTTCTTTCTTACTTTGTTACTTTAAAAAATCAGTATCACTTTAAATTAATGTTCCATTTGTTACTTTTGTTAAGTACACTAGTTAACAAGAACTAGCAATGGAAATTCCTTCAGAAGAATTTATTCATCAACATTTAGACATACATTATTAAAACCATAAGTTGTATCTGTTATTATATTAAGTTTATATATATATTTAAGTATATTAAGTATTATATTCTTAAGTTATTAAGGAATAATATAGCGTGAGTAAATGATAATAAAATGAGCATTTTTGGATGAACTGTCCCTTTAATGTTATGTTAGTTAATGCATTAATGAGAGAATTTTGTAATTTATGTTAAGGCTGTGTGGATGTGTGGAGCACTGAAACCGGTCTTGAGCCTATTCATCAGTACCAGCACCTCCAGAGGGTTCATGCTCTGGATCTAAGTCCCGACAGTCCGGCTTTGGCCTCTGCATCAGGACCGGATGTGCGGATGGACGCCCCAGATGAGCAGGGCTACTGGAGATCACAATGTCTTGTTCAGTTACCAAAGCCTGTAAGTTTAATCTGAGACGAGCTGAGCATATGCCGTCCACAGTTACATAACGAGTCATGCATGTGGGCACTTTTAGCACCAGAAAGGCATTCCATAGATTCAAGATGTTATTTGCATCCACAGCTCATACAGAATAATGCATAGCCACAAAGCAATCATGTATCGTTCAGAGACGCTGTGATTTGCAGGTAGACGGGGTATTGATGGTACCAGGGAGGCGGGACTTTCCTTTGGTCACAGCATGGGCAGATGAGAGTGTTTACCTGCTGGACTCCAGATTGAATGAAGAACAGGAACCAAGAGTTCTCCATTCTGTATACGGCCAT
Organism: Enteromius argenteus; assembly: GCA_032357425.1. NCBI lineage: Eukaryota > Metazoa > Chordata > Actinopteri > Cypriniformes > Cyprinidae > Enteromius > Enteromius argenteus. Next base: position 1,282,256 of record JAUCMR010000107.1, on the reverse strand, counting down.
CCAGTGACCTGTGTGGACGTGTCACCCAGCAGAGCCGCCCTGGGGATCAAGAGCTGCGGATGGGGCATGAACGATGGGGGAAACAAGGTATCTGCACAAACCCATGGTGCACGTTTGTGCAATGTAATAAATAATAGCAATAGTAAATAAATAATAAGAATACGTAGAATACTTGTATTCAACATGTAAGCAATAAAAGTGATCAACATAATGTTGCAGAAGATTTATATTTCAAATAATTGCTCTTTTGAACTTTCTATTCATCAACAAATTTTCACAAAAATACTGTTTTCAACACTGGTAAAAATATGAAATGCTTCTTTAGCAGCAAATCAGCACATTAGAATGAGTTGTGAAGGATCGTGTGACTGGAGTAATAATGGTAATGATGAAATTCAGCTTTGCATCACAGGAATAAATTACATTTTAAAAATATATCATAAACCATTCATTTAAATTGTAATAATATTTCACAGTATTACAGTTTTTACTGTATTTTTGATCAAGTGAATGCATCCTTGGTTAGCAAAAGAGAAATACTTAAAAAAAACAAAACAAAAAAAACTTACCCACCCCTATTATTATTATTGTATTTCTCTTCAGATTAATAGATTTTTGGTTTAGCATGCTATAAATGATCTCTTACATCAAAACTGACTCATATTTACTTTCTTAACACATGTTTCTGCTATTGTTGTGCTCAACTTTGCATCATTTCAAAACAACTTTATTATGTTGTCTGACGTCACCAAGCACTCTTATTTTTTTTAAATACCATTTGGGTATGCTATGCCCACTTTTCATAATCCAGTGAATATCTAATAAATTAGATCAAGCCGTGCCATACATTTTCCTGTTGAATATCTTATTGTCAATATAGGATATCTTGCAGTTCCATATACAGGTTAGAGAGGCCACTTTTGATAAATGATTGGCTATTTATATGGAAGGAGGCAAATTACATTTCTTTCTCCATTTCCTGTTTTCAGCTGCCTTTTGTCTCGCATCATTTGCATATCCAATCTGATCGGTCAGTTTATGCATCACAATAGACGTTCGGGTTTTCAAGATTTGATTATTATAAGCAGGCTCTTACTAGAGTAATCTTTCAAGCAACATTTAAATTGATTATTTTTGTTGTTAAATTAATATAAAATACATTTTTGAGGCTTACCTTTTCAAGCTCTTCAGATGTGATGCTGCATTTCAGCAAATGATAGTTGTGAAATATATATTTTGTTGACCTGTTTTTGATTGTGCTTGACCGTCAAGCTGACAGAATAGTAGAAATTTCAAAGTTATATGAAGTTCTAAACATTTTTGCGTTGGTTAGACAAGAAGTTCCCTCCTAAACTTCATCCATTGAGTTATATTCAAGCTAGTCAGGCTGCTCTAACAAACACAATTCCATTTTCAGTGGCACAGAAATAACACATCTCATCTTTTAATTGTGCAAAGCTATATTGCGTGATGTATTCGCAAATGATTTTATCTAATGTGAATAACAGTATATTATAACAGGGTCACTGGGGAGTAAGCTGAGGTTTAGAGCGTTGCTCAAGGGCACAGATGTGATATTTTATGGCTCATCCCTTAAGAGATTTGTCGCTACAGTTTTTTTGGCTTACCAGCTGAGATCTTTAACCACTAAAGCCACACCACCACATGATGTCAACAAGTGCGGTCTGGTGATCTCATGTGGGCGATCACTGATGTTTACATAATTTGAGCCCACCAGTTAGGTTCGGTGTGACCTTATTCCCAAAGTCACCATAAATAAAAAGTCATTATCTTAGGAATAGACCGGTTAATTAACCCAACCTGGGGTCCCAGTGCTCCTAAGAGTCCCTAGTTTGTGTCTAATCTGACAGGTGAAGCTCAGAGATATATTTAGAGGTCATAGATGGTGCATATCAGCTTTTTTTGTGTGTGTGATAATATATAATATATACTATATTGTTTACATATACTAAAATAATGCTAAAATAATATAGTATATATACTTTTGATTTCATTATTGTACTTAAATATTGTTCTTAAATGCAATTTTTAGATTTTCAGTGTTAGTTTTAAATTTTATTTATTACAAATGAGTGATTAAAATATGCATATATTGCAATTAAAATATATCTACATTGTTTTTATTACCTGTTAGTTTTAGTTGTTTTAGTACTTAGAAATGTTTCCTAGGCAGCTAGCTAAAATTATGGTTATTATAGTTATGTAAAATCATAGAAAAAGCTAGTTTCCAAAGCAATGTATCTCATTATTTTAACTTGATGTAAAATAACTAAAACTGAAATAAAAAAATAAAAACAACTAATAAAAATGACAAAAACACAACAACATTTCTAAAACTATAACAAAATACTATCTCATTGTTATTAAAAAAACAACACTGGCTGAACTACAATTAATCTAATAAATAGCAATAAAGTATTAATAATTAGCAATATGTTTTAAAATGATAATTTCATAAATAATAGTGACCCTATTGCAAAGTTTCTCCAAAGCTTTGAGTTTAAACCGGTGCAATCTTGTATTCATACTCTCCTGATTAAAAGCTCAACTATCATGTGAAACAAATCTTAAAATAAGCCTCTCCAAATCACAATAGCCTTCACGGAAAGTCCCCCACGTATTTATGCAAGCGTTTAAATAGTCTGCGCTCGTGTCTGGGGGCAGATCAGCGCTCGGGGGGGAGGGGTGGGTTTACTCGGGGGAAGCTGCTAGTTTTTCAGTGAAGCGACAGGCGTAGATGTTGACAGTAATCAGATGAGTGCTTGATAGATGGATGCAGATGGTGTCCTGTTGTATCACACAATGCTTTGGCTCTCCTTCTCCACTGACATCACCCTCATTTAAACACTCTCATTAACCAAACGGGCAGTGGAGCGGCTGGTTAGAGGCAACCGAGAGTTTGAACGACAGGACAGTTTGTCAAAGTCAGGCTCTGCTGGACTGTATTGTTTGGCTTCTCATTTAGTGGAAGGTTTTACAAGAATATCTCTTGTTTCTTATCTTGTTGCACTGATTTTTGAAAAACACGTTTTAGTGCTGCTTTTTTGTCACATTGCAGTAGGCAGGGAATTACTTTTTTTTGCAGGTCTGTGCCTGTTTAAAGTGTTCATTTGAAAATACATTGACATAATAGAAAATTGTTGTTACATACTAAAAAATGCTGGATTAAAGGCAACCCAGTGCTGGGTAAAATTATGGACAAACCCAGCAATTAGGTGGTTTTGATCCAGCGGTTGGGTTAATATATTATTAATTAATAATTAGTTATATAAGAATATAAAAAGGTTAAGAATTTCAGAATGAACTAATATAAAGAAACAAGACCATACTGTAAATGTTTTACTAAGAAAACTGTTCGTACCAGCCTAAACTGGTTTGCTGGTCTTAGCTAGTTTAAGTTGGTCTAGGCCGCTGAAAACCAACCAACAGACCCGCTTGACCAGCTAACCAACTAGAACCAGCAAACCAACTTAAGCTAATTTAATTAAATGTATTTATTTAGTCAAATTCATAATTCAGATACTTAAAAGGGATATCATTTTATTACAGTTCTAACTATGTAGCACACTGAGCTATGAATATTGTACTACATATAATTTAAAAACTGTTCATGTTCAAAGGTCAGTATTTTTTTAAAGAAATAAATAATCAATAAATAATTAATCAGACATTAAAGATATTTATAATGCTTTGAATGCAAATGATTGCTCTTGCTTTGAATTTTTTTTGTTCAACAAAGAATCACAAAAAATATAAAGCAGCACAATTGTTTTCAAAATTTGTAATAATAACGAGTGTTTCTTATGCAGAAAATCAGAATATGGAAATATTACGCAGAATTATGCAAAATATTATGCAGAAGGATCATGTGGAGTAATGCCTACTGAATATTCAGCTTTGCACCACAGAAATAAATTCCATTTTAAACTGTTTTACAAAAGAAAAAATATATATTTCACAATATTATTGTTTCTACTGCATTTTCTAAATCAAATAAAGGTTAGCATAATCTTATTAACCCCAAGCTTTTGAGCCATGTATGATGCCTTTTGGAAGTATGCCATGCAACAGCTTGCGTGTTGTTTTCCACAGATCTTTATCATCATTTTACTTTGAAAAGTTACACTTTTAACCTCACTTTGATTTAATGCATCTGTCTTTAGTCTTTCTAGGATTTCTCACTGTATCTTCCAGCACATTTTGCGAAAATCATACTCTTTGTTTCATGTTGTGTCACTCCTCTGGAAGTTTCCTTTCTACCAATTCATGATTAGCACCTTTCCCCGCTTGTGTGATGTCATGTCTGTCAGCCGCGGCGCATGTTGACAGGATTTTCAAACTGCGAGAGGGAAGTCAGACGTGCCAGAACCGACGCTGGTGAATCCAAGGTGTTTGTGTGTTATTAAACGGGAAGACATATGCCTCATTAAAACTTGTCAAAAACGGAGCTCACTGTCTGTGAGGTAACAGGGTGAGTCATAGCAAGCTTTGGTGTTTATTTTGAACTTGAGCACCGTTCAGACTTTGAATTACTATTATTACCAGCACACATGTGTGATTACATACAGTAATTAGGATGAGATTGGGATCTCTGCAGTTTTTACCGAGTTGGCTAGTGTCTAGACGCTTTTAATCTGGTTTGCTTTTCTCTAGCAGCTTTATTTAGTGGGAGTTATTTGTGTTATTTCAGCTTTCTGTTGTCATCGTCTTTGTTTTTAAGTTGGAGGACTGGAAGCTCTGGGCATCTGTTGTGTATGTGCATCACAGTGTGTGTTTGAAGCACTGACCCAGACACACACACACACCGCAGATCATGCTGGCAAACCCTGAGGCGCCACTTTCATGTTTAACAGCCAGATAGGCTGGTGAAAATGTGGCACACTGTTGCACCTCCAGGTGCTGAAATTCAGAGACGTAGAGCAGTGTCTCGTGAGATCAGGATGAATCTGTTTAACAAGAAGTAAAGGCTTGAAAATCTACAATTATACAGAATATAAAGTGACACACTACAGGAGTAAATGATGATTTTAGTTGTATTTGAGAGTTTTGGTTTCTACAGAGTAAACGTTTCAGAAAATATTGAACTATTTTGGAACAGCTAGCTATTTTAATTAATCGCTTTTATGCAGTAAACAAAGTGCATTGGTTATCGTTTCTCTATTATTTTATTTATTTATTTTTTGCTTATATGACAAATGCGTAATTTTATTTTAGATATTGACATTATTTATTATTTAGGGACTATACAGTGCTCTCCACTAATATTGGCACCCTTGGTAAATCTGAGCAAAGGTGGCTGTGAAAATAAATCTGCATTGT
>JAUCMR010000107.1:1248263-1262819 GCA_032357425.1 Enteromius argenteus | reverse complement strand
AGCCGTCTTCATCAACTATATTTAAAGTGTATAGGACACAACCGCTTTTCAGGTAAAACTAACAGTAAAACAAGAATTAAGCACAAAATGTTTGAAAAGAGTACCTTAATGTGAAATATAAACTAATTTTAAATAAATGTCATATTTTAAATGCATTTAAATAATTGAAAATTAAATTTATTAAAATTATAATTTTTTTTTTTTTATACAAAATAAATAATTAAATGCCATCCTCCTCAAGAAGTCTATATTTCTTATTTGCAAAGACACAAAACACATTAAACAAAAAAAGAAAAAAGCATTGACTGAGATATGGACACATAGGAGGTTTTTTTTCTTTTCTGAACTCACCTTTTATCAAAGAAAGCCTCAATGATCTGTCTTCGGATTGGGTTGAGGCCCAAATTGCTAATATTCTCAAGGTGTTCACGTCTGAAATGAGAATAAATCTTTGTCAAAACACACACAATTCATTAATAAACCATGTGTGCTATTCTGTAATGCAGAACTTAAAGGAATAGTTCAATGGTGACCAAAACAGCCTGGTTACAAACTTTCTTCAAAATAACTTCCTTTGTGTTCGGCAAAACAAAGAAATGCATACAGATTTGGAACTACTCAAGGGTGAGTAAATAACGACAGAATTTTCATTTTTGGGTGAACTATTCCTTTAAAATCAGAAGTAAAGGTATAAAGGTGACAGGTATAAACAATAAAATAAGCCTTAAATTAAAGACAAGTAGAAAACGAGTTCGATAGATGACTGGTTATGCCAGTATTTTAGTATTTGTACACTACCTCAAAGTGTCTTCATCTTGAGTCAGGTACATAAATCTGTTATGGAGGTTATTTATCTGCTCTATGGAAACTAAAGTGAGAAAAAGAAAGGAAATTCAGGAACATTTCAAATGAAGCAGGTCAATGCGGATGATCTGGAGACAGAATATGTGTTTGGGTGAAGTGCAAGACGAGCTGATAATGAATTAACTCGTGCAAGTAATGCACGTTTCGTCAGAAACTCTATTAAGAAGAGAGGAGGTGCACAGATACACTCACAACACTGACAGCATGCAACAATACAAACTGTATTTATAGAGGTTTAGTCGACCAAAATAGATGTAATCAATCCCTGTTCTTATGACAGCTGTCACCAATCCAGAACACTCTGCTATCTGTCTTTACTTAATTTGTGCTCTACTTTAAAAGTATATACAACTAATGGGGTATGTTTTAGAAGAGAATATGCAAGCATTCTACATTTTAATTCTATTTGTAATTATATGTGAAATTTACTAGCAGTGTCTGAGTGAGAGCCTTTCAAGTTTTTAGTCGTTTTATTTTCAAATGAATCATATATTTAACATTTTTATAATTGCATTTATTACAAACCATCATAGTTTCTCTTACAACCCCCCTGCATGTCATACTTAGAGGCCGGTGTTTCTTCTGGTAACTATGAGACAAATAAAAAAGGTACAAAGCTATCAGTGGGCCATTATCCTATATTATGCCTTATTTCCCCTTAAATGGTACATATTAGCTTTGTTAAGGATACATAACAGAGCTTTATAAAGTGAATATTAGCACCTAAAGTGTACATATTGAAAAAATACTATCCTACAGCTGTTATACAGACTTATACTTTACAACAAGGTTCCATTTCTTAACATTAGTTAACTACAGTAAACATCAACTAACAATTAACAATACTTTTAAAGCACTGTTAACTGTTACTCAATATGCTGTGAACTAACAATGAAGACTCGTCTTTATAAACTAATAAAAAAGCATTCGTGTTAATGAATTGGACGTTATTGTAAAGTGTTACTGTTCTGTTTTGTGAGGTAGTACAGTTAGTTTTGAGAAGATTTGCTCTGTTTGATATGCACTTGGTATTTGCACTTTCACAGCTGTACAGTAAATAACTTGTGAAAATGCTTCTCCCCAATGACAGATATGAATGGGATCACTTGTGCTATTCCAAAGGTCTTCCTACTTCTAGATTCCAGCTGAGTGACACTTTGGGTTCAGTAGATTTAGGCTGTTGTGTGTATTAACTACGGTTAATCACTTTACAGCACACTGTGTTTATCAACTGCACAGTATGCATTTTAATATATATTTGTTCAGTACAGCTGGCACTTAATAATAGCTTTATGTCATAAAGCTTAACAAGTCACTACAGCAGTTAGTGGACATGTAGCAATGCATTCAATCAATGTATACAAGAATTTCATGTGTTACTTGAATCAACTAATATTCTTTCTGTAAAATAATATTTTATGAGATTTAAAAAAGAAAAAAAATCACAACCTCATAAATTCACACAAAACATGCATTTCTGTAAACTGTAAAATTGTCAAAAAACGCACAATAGTATTACCATGCATTTTTTTATTTTTTATTTTTTTGGTTGTATGACATTCTTTGAAGTAGGCTACTACCATGGTACCACACAGTACCATGAAACAAACTTCTGATATCATCACAACACCATGTTACTTTGTCTGTAAGTTTACTGTAAGTCACTTTTAACCCCCTTGAAAAATGTCGCATATGGAAAGTTTTATGGATACTCACAGCCAGTTTTATCAGCCAGATCTTGGAACATATGCACTCGTCCAGACTGAGAAGCTCCCATGATAAAGTCCGGAAGAGATCAGAAAGAAAGTCGCGTGAAGAATGATCAGAACTTTCACAACTTGCCTTCAGACTTTGATAGCAAAGCTCCGCCCGCTTATTAAATATGCAAATACGCGTCAGTGACGCTCCTGAGTCTCTCCGTGTTTATTATTTTTTTTCCTGAGTGCGGGATCTTAAAATTCTTTTGAGAGCCAGAAATGGACATTTGGGCTCCCTATAATCTCCGTATTTTCTAAAAGAAATTTTTTTCGCTTTCTTCTCTTAGCAGATGTTTGGGGTCGTTAAGATAATTCGTAAATAAATGCCACAAAGCTTTCTGACAACACATATATAAAATGTATATAAATGCATTAAAAATGATTTTAATAAAATAAATATATGAAATAAAAAAATCATTATTTTATTGTGTATGCCTATTAAAATAAATGAACTAAAATATTAATTTGTAGGATTTTAAATATTGTAGGCGTTATTTTATTCTTAGTATTCATGAAAATAACACAATTCAAATAATGTTTTTGTGATATTCACCCAGTCTTTCTTCTGCAGCCAGACAAAGGATTGAGGTAGATGCTTATATTTGCATCACAAATATTTGAGGTTGCGTGACTTTGGATGAGTATTAAAGTTAAAGAAAACACACTCTGCTTTGGATACAACTGGGACACCACCCTGACTTGTTTGCCATTCATTATGAAACTTTCATTTTAAAGTGTTCAGTGCATTATAAAACAAAACAAGGAAACAATAATCATTATATACAGCATCATTAAATCAGCACAGCAATTAAAGTCAAATGTTTCATTTATAAATGAAATTCCAGCATGTTTTAATATTTGATTTGAATCTGGAGCTGACATAAACAAAACATGGCAATCGAAGATTATTATTATTATTATTATTATTATTAAAGAGCAACTTTTGCTTCAGCGGAAGCAGGGAAACCTGACCCTTTGTATAAAAGGATTTCATATGGTCATCGTCACAAATTTGCCTGTATTTGTATTTTGACTTTGAAACATAATCTCAATATTCAGCTTAAGCGCGATACACCATAAAGTTTGGGGCCAACATGCTCATATGTTTGCTAACATACCAAATTAATACTTGATTTACATATTTCTGGGTAATCTGGACAGGAATCATGGTTAAATGAGCACATGTCATAAAAATAAAATAATAAATAAATAAGCAGACAAGCAAAGTAGAGCTTATTCTTTTATTGTGATTCATTCTCTTATATTCTCAATACTTTTGTATTTACAACCACTTTGAGCCAAGAATTCCTTGAGCCTTTGATCTCTAGGTTTTTTCTTTTTTTATAACTTTGAAATAAACATTACAAAATATTTTAAGGTGACAGCTTTAAACATTTTAAACATTTGTCAAGTGCATGTTAGTTACCATATTAACATATGTGACATTAGTGCATTAGTTCAGTGGGATGTGTTATATGACTGATGGCATAAGGAACGGGCCTGAAGCTGATCATCAACACATATACAGATATTCAGACCCTCTGTAGTGTAAGTTCACATAGTCTATACATACTATCTAGAGTATATTTTGTATCTGCACAAATACTGTAACTCAACCACATCATTTATACTCAACCACTCAAATACAACACATGTAGTTTCTTTCAGCTTAGACTACATTTGCAGCTCTGGGTCAAAGTTGCGCTTAAAACTAATCTAGGATCAGGATGGTGTACAATTGAAATGAATTAGAGGAGAAACTACTGATCTTAGACTGGTTCTGTCTTTAAGGAATTGTTCACCCAAAAATGAAAATGTACTCATCAACAGGCCATCCAAGATGTAGATGAGCTTGTTTCTTCATCAGAACATATTTAGAGAAATTTAGCATCTCTTGCTCACCAGTGGATCCTTTGCAATGAATGGGTGCCGTCAGAATGAGAGTCTAAACAGCTGATAAAACATCAAAATAATACACAAGTAATCCGCACTGAGATCAATTAATGCAAGGTGGAGTGAAAATCTGCATGTTTGTAAAACATAAAATTACGGTCTCCAATGAAATAAGGAGAGAAATATGCACAGAGCAAGTTCTGTTTTCCAGGGAAAACAGTTCAAAACAGTTGTATCAGTGGATTTTGATTTTAGATACAATAGGGGATGGATGTTTTCACTGGACAATGCATTATTTTGCATTATGGACTCCTAATCTGCCTAGAAGTGATGGTTAAAAACGCCTTAATGATGCATTTGTTTCTTACAAACATGCAGCTTTTCATTTCACAAGACACTATTTGATTGACTGGAGTGGTGTGTATTACTTGTGGATTATTGTGAGGTTTTGGACTCTCCTTCTGACGGCACCCATTCACTGCAGAGGATCCATTGTTGAGCAAGTGATGTAATACTAAATTTCTCCAAATCTGTTTTTGGGTGAACTATTCCTTTACCTAACTTCAAATTTAGTCCATTAACATTTGTAACATTTCAGGAGAAAGTGAATGACGTACGCATCTATAGTAGGAAGAGAGGCAAGGAGGTGGCGTTCTTCTCTACGGATCTAACAAATCATGGTCCTGGAAATTGGCGATGGGCTCCGGTGACTGCCCTGAGTTGGGGTTGAGACCGTGGTAGAGCTCCTCTACAGTCCTGTGGGTCTTGCACATGTCCTCTGGGTAACGCGCCTGGAGCTCTTCATTAGCAATGTAGTGTGTGTCAGAGAACTCGATGAAGTAGCGGCCGACCTCAGGGTGAGCGATCTCCAGCGGGGCGGAGTGAGGCTCCAGATTCTCTGCAAACAGAAAGTGAGGGTTCCTTTTTTATTTTAAGATTGCAATTGTCTCGAATCAATTACGACCTCACCCATTTGCCCCAAAAGAAATGATTCACTGATGCTGATGAAATTCAGAGCAATTAGGACAAAGACCTAGTTTTCAGATACCAGAAAGTGATGATAAACGAGTCTCCAACAGTATATACACAACCTAAAACCATGCAAGATTAAAAAGAAATGAAAAATCAAGTCATTTCCATTGCTTACATCATGGATCAATGGAAAACTCACCTTGCGCAGCATATCGACATGTCCCGTCCTGCACTAGGACATTGTAGAATGGCTGATCAGCCCCCTTAGAGAGCTGATGGACCCTCATAGTGTTAATCCACTCCTGACTCATGGTGCATTTAGGGTCCCACCCGTAGATAACGCAGTTGTAGCCTGACCTATGAGAGACATTGGTTTGTGAAGTTTAAATGTGCACCTGAACCACCAAACCAGTCATAAGTAGCATGGGTATATTTGTAACAATAGCCAACAATACATTGTATGGGACAAAATTATTGATTTTTCTCTTGTGCCAAAAATCATTAGGTATAAGTAAAGATCATGTTCCATAAAGACATTTAGTAAATTTCTTACTGGAAATATATCAAAACTTAATTTTTGATTAGTAATATGCATTGCTAAAAACTTTATTTGGACAACTTTAAAGGCGATTTTCTAAATTTTCAGATATTTTTGGTCCCTCAGATTCCCAAATAGTTGTATCTCAGCAAAATATTGTCTTATCCTAATAAACCACATCAATAGAAAGCTTATTTATCCAGCGTTTAGATGACGTATAAATCGTAATTTTGAAAAATTATACGTTTGGTGGTCCAGGGTCACAAATATTAAATATAACCACCTTTAATCTACAGTATACATAAAGTTATGCACAATATTAAGCCTTTCTGGTTTGAAATCAAGATTGCATTGTCATTTTGTGGCAATAAAAGTAATTTTACATTGTATTATTTGGTGCAGAACTGTAATATGTTTGCATCATGAATATGATGTCCACCTGGAGAAATGTAGTAGCGATAGGTGTTTTTTAACAAGTTACAGATTAGCATCACTTCTTTTTATAGACAGAAGTTCATGCTTCCCTTGCTGTTCTCAAATTTCAGATTAAACTGAGTTTCATATTTCACACAGTTCATAAGTTTACCACTCACACAAACAGGAACGCACCTCTTATGTTTCATGATGAGGCCTACAGAGTACTGTACGTCCCTGTGCTCAGGCGCGCTGCGTCTCTTCACCTCCGGCTCTACCGGATGCCTCTTATGCTGGATGTGTTCGAGCGTATGCTGCACCAGATAACCGACCGCTCCGTGCTGAGACGGGTCCAGAGCCTGGATATGCTGTAGAATATCCAACACCTGAGATAGAGAGAGAAATCAAACAAACACAGTGGTTATACTTTTCTCCCATGAAAATATTTACATAAACATGATAATGAAATTCACTTATTAGCATTGATTATACACTTTGTATCTTGTGGTTTAACGGCAATATTCACCAGATTTTTAATGCAAATGTGACATATACACTATACAGTGTTCTATGTGACAAAAAGATGAAAACCCACCGAGAGACACCCTGTTTAATAAATATGATGCAGGGCGGTGTAATATACTTAGTAAAAATAGCATATTACATATATATATATATATATATATATATATATATATATATAAACTACTAAAAATGACAAAAACACAAAATTACTAATAATTTAACAAAAATTAAAATGAAACTTTAAAAAAAAAAAAAAAATTGAAAATATTAATAAAAACTATAAAAGACAATGACACTAAAATAACAATGGACGAATTCAATCTAGCATCCTTATGAGAGTGCATATTTGCCAGAGAGATCTGATCTTTTTGACTATTTTTAATAAACAAATAGGTGAATTATGGACTTTTACTGATATTCAAGTCTCATCTGTGTGATTAAACTCACTTTCTCAGGCCAGATGCCCAGGTGGAAGTAGAGACGGGCCTGCAGCAGAAGATACTGCACATTATCAGGGTTGATGGTGAGGTAGAGATCCAGCGAGTCCCGCAGGAGCTGATATGATTTCTCATTCCCTTCCCTAGACAAAACACAAACGCAAGCACATTTTGTAACAAATGTGGGTTTGACAACTTCACAAGTTCAGCCGACAGCCAAGAGAATGGAGTTTATTTACATAAAACACTGTCTACAATGGACTACAATACAGAACTCCCTGACTGGCTTGCTAATGAGCAAACAAGCAGCATGAACAAAGTCTTAAACACCTCCTTCACTATCAGTAAAACTTTAAGCGCAGAGATTCAAGGAAACGATCATTAAAACAGTGCAACAATATGCATATAAACAACATTTCACAACACACTGACTCATCTAAAGTAATGAAACTCCATGTGTGACTCTCACCCTCTTTTGCCGATGTTAAGCAGGTTTCCCACCATCCGCAGCAGCAGCTCGCTGGTGCTTATAGCGCTGTAGTAATCTGCTCCCACCTGGTGTCGGATCAGATTCTCACACTCTTTAGCAGCCAGCTGCTTTCCTTTACCAAACGTGTCAATGTATACATAGTCGTAGATGTCATCGCTCCTGCAAAACAACTCGTCTGTCAGCTTATATTGTTTATACAGCTCACATAGAGCAATATGTAGGCTACTACTGTACAGCTAATTGATTGTTTGTCTCATTGCACAATGTCAACTATTTTATCTCACGCCTCTAAATGTGGCAATGAGATATGAAGATATTAAGACATCATAAACATCAACATCATGATTTTTGTAACATTGTGTACTGTAAACGGAGCTACACAAATACATTTGACTTGAAACTGATTGGTGTTTGCTACGTAATTTCATTCTTAAAAAATGCCCACCTCCTTTGATTTTGGCACCAGCGGAGCAGGAAATGGTTGGGGAAGTTGACAGGCTCCAGAGGAACCCCTAACTTCCTGGCCAGAGTCATGTAAAGCACAGAGAGGCTGATGGGAATGCCTGTCCGACGGAGCAGCACCTGACCACAAGGGGGCACATCGTGAGACATAAAACTTCAATTTAAAACTTAAAATGTGAACAATCAATACAATGTTTTAATGCATGCATGATTTAAAATAAATATATATGATTTTTTTTTACTTTCAGCACAATTAGATGGTCACAATTAGAAGGTAACATTTTATGGTACTTTTGTGGATTGCAGGTATTTATTTGTTTACGTTAGAAGTGTTATTTTTTTGATATGCGTATGTGTTTATCACTACAAAATACACTAACATTCAAAAAGTTTGAGGTCAGTAGGATAAACACTTTTTTCAATACTTTTAGCATGGATGCTTTTAATTGATCAAAAGTAACAGGAAAGACTTACATTGTTGCAAAAAATGTATTTCAAATATTTTTTTTTATAAATTGATTTGTTTAATGTCTATTCATTAATTAATCCTGAAAAAACTATATAGTAAAATTAAATCACACACACTATAAAAACTCAAGAAATGCTTGCAGCCATTATAAATGAAGATTGCATATTTATTATGTATATATAAATACACATGCATACCATATATATTTTGAAAATATCTACATTCATACATTTATTTATTCATATTGTTATATTTTATACAAACGTATTTAATAAACATTTTTCTTAAATATATGCATGCATGTGTTTATATTTGTATGTACATAAGTATACACAATACATGTTATATAAACATAAAATTTTATTTTAGATGTGATTAATCATGATTAATTGTTTGACAGCACTAATAGATATATAAAAAATAATAGATAGATAATATAAAAAAAATAATAAAAAAGAACCAATTTAAATATACATGTTATTTAAAAATATATATATATAAATAAATATGTAATGCATGTTACATATACAGCATTTTCCCTAACAATGGCAATCCACACCCACCTAAAGTAGGTTAGTATTTTAGAAGCGAGTATGATATGTGATCACAGTACCTGATGTATGTATGAGTTGAGTGGATTGTAGTAGTCACGCTCATTGCCCTTGTACTGCAGCTGGTCGTACAGCACAGCATTCAGAGCACATATGACTTGCCTTTGAAACTCCAGGTTTTCCAGAACAAAGCAGTCACCTGGAGAAACAATACAGTGAAGACACGCTAGCTTTAAGAACAACAGTGCTATTGTAGTTGCCCAACGCAGTCCAAAGTAGATTAAAAATGTTGAAAATTAAACTAAGAGACCTCCAAGACATTTATTTTACTGACATCAAGCTGAAAGCTTTTATCGGACAACAGGAAGAACATAAGCCTGACTGCACAGCTCTGACTAATAGAGCTCATGAGAATAGTAAATTGAATTTTCCGGATCTCTCCTTGCGGACTGACCTTGACTGGCTCGTAGACTTGGGTGTGTGGCAGTTTTCACTCGGAGATGCTTCTTCACCTTGTCAGTGATTTCTTCTATCTGCGCAGATATGCTGTCGAGAGTGATATCAGCCAGAGGGTTGCAATACTGATCGACCAAAACAGCACCTGGAATTGAGATCAAACAAATGCACAATGTGTTATTTGACGTAAATCACTTATCTAAACAAACCTCAATCATCTATAATAATATAGTGAGGAGTCAACCTATTCTGAGCACACTGAATATTGTGAGGTGTGTCTTTGCTAGAAAATGCTTGATGCTGCAATATGACAAAGCCCAGTATGCAGTACGCACTATGATTATTATATATGATAACAGTTACAACACAATGGATATTACCATATGGTAAGGTTAAGCATTGTAAAGTACCTATTTTCTATTTTTCAATTAAAGGAATAGTTCACCCAAATGATGTTTCTTACAAACATGCAGCTTTTCACTTAACAAGATGTTAATTGATGGACTGGAGTCGTATGGATTGCTTGTGGATTATTGTGATGGTTTTATCAGCTTTTTGGTCTCTCATTCTGACGGCACCCATTCACTCTAGAGGATCCATTGGTGAGCAAGTGATGTAATGCTAAATTTCTCCAAATCTGCTAAATTTTCAGCAATGAAAATTGGGTGAATTATTCCTTTTTGATGGAATGAAACATTACTTGTTTTGTGAGACATAAGCTTACCTTCAAGGGCTGATTGTTGTTCTGGTGGTCTCTCAAGGAAACCCTTCAAATTCCTCAGAATGTTCTGCTGTCGGAGGAAGTACAGGATTTTCTTTGCATAGTACTTAAGTGTCAAACATTTCCTGGGAAAGAAGGAAATGCATTAATTGAGTTAAACCATTAAGTGTTGAGAAGAAAATAAAACAACACTCGTGAGCTCCTTTCTAACCTTTGGTCCGAGTTCAAAATGCCAAGCAGTTCATCCTCACAGAAGTGTTCTGGAGCACCAAGAGACTCGATTTCCGCAAAGCTGTCTCCAAGAACCTGACCAACGCAAGGCTGAGTTACAGATCTCTGGGTTAGTGACTAAAGCAAATTATTCAAACCAACTTACCGTACAAATATACCTGTCCAATCGTAGCGTAATGATCATACCAAAAAGATTACTATTTTTGAGAAAACGATAAACTGCTTTGTAACTGAGTCTTTTTTAAAGCCACTTACAACTTCTGTGAAGAACCTCTTGGAAATAGACTCTACTGTTCTTCTTATCTGTTGACCAACCATGTGCCGGGTTTTGAATTCTTTTAGCCAATCGTATGGCTCATTTTGCTGATAAAATCTCTGGAGCCTGGGCCACCTAAAATATGAATGACACAACAATTATGTTTGACCTTGAAAAAGGGGGATGTTAAATCTATTCCTTAAATGGGACAAGTGTAATGTTGTGCGTCATATTTAAAATAGTATTTATTGTAATACATCACCTGAAGTAATAAAAATAAACAAATAAATACTTTTAGTAGAGGGTGCAATTTAGTTTTATGCAAAATCTACCTAAAATGCTGTAATTAACAAGTATCTGCTAAAACCTAACAGTAAGTAGTTGCTATAATAAATATAAATGTAATAATTTTTTAAAAAGAAGCACATGCTAACTTATGTTTTTATCATAAAAATATAGGATTTATTACGAACACATCAGAATATCATGCATTTCTGTGTTCAAGGTCACTTAACAACAAATATAACAACAAAATATAAGTGCATTTAGCTTTTTTCCCCCAACACATAGAGATCATTCTATAAAAATGAAGCATCACATACTAAGCATCTCTCTGCATGTGCACACAGGACAAATTTGGTGCATCAGCACAATGAGAACACGACCTGGCAGCTCTCAACTCACGCACTGAATGCACGTCTTAAACCACCTATCAGGGTTCAAACACATTTCTCATGGTTTGATAAACTGGAGGTTGATGGAGGTATCGCGCTTTAGAAATGTTTTTAATTTATGCCACCTGAGTTTGTACTGATGCGCCCAGACCTTCCCCCTGCCGTGGCACACGTCATGCAGCCTCTTGCACGTGCAGGAAACGTTGCAAATGTCGATATGGTTTAGAACGGGGAAGCACAATATATGCTCTAATAATTCCGCTGGTAAATCGGTTAACTGTTTGGCGAAACTCTCAGAAATAACAGCGTTTGTCCCTAAAACCCGATCTCCCGTGTATGGCGTCGCCATCTTTTCTGTTTACTCCAATGACATCATGTACGACCCGCCCAGGTGTCAGCGAAAACACGCCCCTTTCTGGTGCAAAGGGCTGAACTTTGAGCTTAAATTGATCAGAATATACAATGTATTGAATATTTACTATAAAGAATATAAATTCAATATATATTTTAACATCATTTTTAAAATTAAAATGATATATATATATTACATTTAACCTAATAATTTGTAATTAATAACAGTTATTTAAACAACATTATTTAAAATGCATGATCTGAGGAAGTAATAATCGTTATATGTCATTAAAAAACATAAAAAAAATGTAGAAGCGTTTTTTTTTTCAGAAATATTTGATAGGAAGGTATGTATGTATATGTGTGTGCGTGTGTGTATTTATATGTGTATGTATGTATGTATGCATTTATTTATAAATTTAGCTATTTATTTGTATTATCCCTGACATAAAACAACAACAAAAAGCAGGCTTTTAACAAGCTGAATGACGCTATTGCGCATGTCCTCCCGCCTCCTCGTGCACGCGCACGCGAAATTTCAGCTGTAGTTTTGTTTGTTGGCCTCCAAGAGTCAAACCAGCAGCTGTGTTTGTGTGTCAGGTGTTTAAGCGGGCGTGAATTACGCACACTGTGGGAAATCAGCCGTTTTTACACCTCGACAGGTGAGTTAGCAACCAGTTTATAAGCTGTCAGGTCAATTCCGTCAAAAATACCTCACAACAAAACAACAGTGAGACATGAAACAATAGATTAGCCTAAACAAGCGTACATGAACACCTAGAATGTTGTGAAATCGTCTAAAAGTTTGTATTTTGCTACAGACTTGTTCACTTGAGTGTTGCGTAATACGTTCATGTTTGTTATCAGATATCTTTCACTTTTTCACATTTTTCATAGGTATTTACGCTTATAGTAGCCTATGTTAAGTAAGTTTAAAAGCAGCGTCCATTGTTATTATACATGTACTCAGTTAGTAGCTAATGAACATATGCTCTTGTCTTTTTCCTTTATCTTCTTACAGGCTTGATAAAGCTTTAGAGCAAGTAAACAGTGTCCAACTACTAGTTACCAGTTAAAGCAGGTGGCTTAACAACGTCCTGCTTTTAGAGATGCACTTTAATCACATTTTGTAACATTGGCCAGTAATGCTAAATTGTAGCTTTTAACCAGAGTTCTAAAGAGGAGACAGGTTTCCCATCAGCAGCTATTATGGCAAGTGTCCTTGCATCAAAAATGGGTCTCAACTCCCTTCGGAGGAAACAAGCCAAAGCCTTCAATGTCACAGTTGTTACAATGGATGCAGACTTGGAGTTCAGCTGTGAGGTGAGTAGCAAGTGCTTAGTTTTTATGTGGGGTATTAACTTTAAACTGTGTCTGAATGCGTATATATCACCTCTACGTTATTTTATGGGAGTAAACCTGTTGTAGCCTACAACCAAACCTGCGCTGGCAGTGATCAATGCTGCTCATCAGTAACCAGAGGGCATGTAAGCTTAAGTTGGGGAAGGCACCAGACTGTCGACATTTTAACGTCCCTGCTCACTGTTGTTGTGCCCTTGAGCAAGTCATTCAGCCTGACCTGTTTCTCCAGGGGAGCTGCGTCAAGACATCCCTGTCTCCTCGAGCTGCTTTAATGTTTGAACAGAGGCAGTTCAGTGGCCTTAAGGAATAGCTCTTCCAAAAAATGGAAATGGTGTCATTGTTTATTCCCCTCATGGCATTCTGATCCTGTGGTAATGAGTACAAGCTTCAGCTTGCATGCAGTGAAAGTGGATGATAAATTATATTACCAAGCTATTAGAAAAGTTCTAAAAAAGTGGTCCATATGAATTGTGCACTATATTCTTCTGTCTTCTGACAAAGTGATATTTCAATTAAATAAAATTAGATTTTCAATAAGCTACCCCTGTAAAGCTTGACATATAAAATAAGAGTCATAAATATCTTTAAAAAAACTCTTCAAAATAAAAGTTTGTTTACATACTATATATGTACCATGTATATTTATTATATATACAGTGGATACGGAAAATATTCAGACCCCCTTAAATTTTTCACTCTTTGTTATATTGCAGCCATTTGCTAAAATAATTTAAGTAAATTTTTTCCTCATTAATGTACACACAGCACCCCATATTGACAGAAAAACACAGAATTGTTGACATTTTTGCAAATTTATTAAAATAGAAAAGACACAATATCACATGGTCCTAAGTATTCAGACCCTTTGCTGTGACACTCTTATATTTAAGTCAGGTGCTGTCCATTTCTTCTGATCATCTTTGAGATGGTTCTACACCTTCATTTGAGTCTAGCTGTGTTTGATTATACTAATTTGGACTTGATTAGGAAAGACACACCTGTCTACAGTATATAAGACCTTACAGCTCACAATGCATGTCTGAGCAAATGAGAATCATGAGGTCAAAAGAACTGCCTGAAGAGCTCAGAGACAGAATTGTGGCAAGGCACAGATCTGGCCAAGGTTACAAAAA
>JAUCMR010000107.1:1180203-1248163 GCA_032357425.1 Enteromius argenteus | reverse complement strand
TCTACTAAATACTGAGCAAAGGGTCTGAATACTTAGGACCATGTGATATTTCAGTTTTTCTTTTTTAATAAATCTGCTAAAATGTCAACAATTCTGTGTTTTTCTGTCAATATGGGGTGCTGTGTGTACATTATTGAGGAAAGAAAATGAGCTTAAATGATTTTAGCAAATGGCTGCAATATAACAAAGAGTGAAAAATTTAAGGGCGTCTGAATACTTTCCGTACCCACTATATATATATATATATATATATATATATATAATATATATATTATTATAAATAGACACACGTATGCATATATGTGTTTTATATCTCCCAATAACATGTCTTAGATTAAATCTCTGTAGTTTCTATTATGGGGGCAAAACATATTTTGCAGTGCAATACAGTGATGATTCTGATGATGGTTCTGTTTCTGCGAACAAAACTATTGTATGGCTTCAGAAGGCTAGAAATATGGTTTTACTACTTTATTTTACTTTTTTTTTTTTAAATTGTCCTTTTGTAGTTTGGCAGTATTAAATCACCATTCACTTCTTGTGCGTGTAAAAAGAAGCTTGGACGTTCTGTCTAACATCTTTTTTGTTTAAAAAAGGAAAAAATAATCCCAAAAAGTTTTCAAAAAATGCTCAAGAGTCCTTGCGGCGAAAAACTAAAACAAACATACAAATGTACAAAGCAAGCAGCATCCCGAATGGCAATAATCATCATTCCCACGTATAAAGGTGTTTTGTACAAACTGTGAATCCAGGGGGAGTTCTGCAGGCATACAGAGGACTCCTCTGTGGAGCTGAACTTCATTTGCACATAACATCCTTGAGTTTCTTGAAGGAAGATGCCCTACTTTTTACACAGAAACCATCTCAGGGAGGTGTTTTTGAATTAAGGGAAAACAGATGGTGGTGAGAGAACGGTGTGACAGACGGGGACCATGAGTTAATGTCCCATGAGGCACGACGGTCCCACTCCACAAGACCCTGTGTATTGCTCTGTGCCTGCCTGTCTGTTTGCCTGTCTCTCACTCTGTTTTGATCTTTCACACTCATTAACAGTATTTCCTATGGGAGTAATGAGGTTCTGAGGGATCCTGGTTCTGTTGTTACATAATAAGGTGTCTCATGTACTACAAAGTGGTTTTAGATACAAAACTAAATGTATATTTAGAATCGAGGGAGCAAGATGTAGACGTTCTGGTTGGCATTTTCCTGAGACATAAGTTTTGTGTGATATTGATCTTGATATGCAATATTAAAGCAATGTTCCAGTTTTAGGTTTTTCAATAGCATCTGTAACATGCTGTTGATTACCATAAACAAGATTTCTTATTTGTCCTTTAATTTGTAAAAACAGATTCAACAGTTTCAAGTAATGCACTTGCAGCGGGAATCTATGGGACAAGATGTTCCGATAGTTTTTAAAGCAGAAATATGCAGCTTTAATGTCGTTTTAAACATTCTTTTGAACAAAAGTAATATTTGAGTGCAGTATATTGCAGATTTTATAAACTAAGGGGTCCCTTTTTTGTGGTAATTGACAGCATGTATGTATGAGATGCAGAGCTTACACAATAGTTTTTAACCCAGATATCCCTTTGCATAAACATTTTAAAACCATTGGATTTGATTTCAACTTCATTGAGATTAGAATGCCTTTATCTTTTAAGCATGTTTTATTGGATTGTGCTGGTTTCAACTCGTGGAGGAAATGTTATTTTAACTCTTCTGAAGAGTTTTTTAGCAGAGTTAAGCCAAATACAGTTTTGGAGTTATGTGTCGTTGCATCTTCGTATTTGCTAAGCACCACCACTTGGTGGCAGCATGGATTTGTAAAACAAAACCAGTTTCTCCATCTGCAGTCATTATTATTTTTATTAGCTACCATTAAGAGCTGATAATAACACATCACTAAAGTCATCTACAGGGCTTGCTAAACCACAATTCATGTTATTTTCAGAAGTCTTGGGTATATAGTGATAGATATTATTTCACAGTGGCAGAAAATGCTCCCTAAACAGTTATGAATAACATCACCAAGATTCTGAAACTAGAGGAAAAACCATAAAGCCAGTTGTATATATTTTAGCCCCCTAAATGTTTTCATAACATGCTATTAAAGTGAAAAAATACCTCAGAAGATGGTTGTTTATAATGCACAGATTCCATATAGATTTTCACTTAAATAAAGTGTTTCATATATTTTCTTGTGCTTTAATTTAAGCATTGTCAGCTGCAAATTATAAGTACAGTGCATACTTCCTATTTAGTGTTAAAAGCAATTCATTTTATTTTAATTTGCGCTATTGGCTAAAATGTAGTTAGCCTGTGTGCTGAAGGTATTGCGTGGGGTATTGACCTCATCTAATCTTGTGCTGTGTAACGAGAAAGACAGTCTTGGTGTAGCTCAGTCAATATAATCTGATTTGGGGTAATAGCCTGGGGTTCAATAGTGGATAAAGATGGGTATTTGACTTTGAGGTTACTGCTTTTGTACTTTCTTTCTTGTGCTGTTACGCTGTCAAGTTTTTAGTACTTCATTTATTTTTTCTTCCTAAAATGCCCCGCAACTTCTCCGCTGAATATTTAGGACAGCGAGTGAACACTTTTCTACACGGACACACCTCATTTCTCTGTAAATGTTTGCACAAGCTGACGGTCGTCCTTGAAGGCAGCCGTCAGCCTTCTAGAAGGGAAGCATCAGCATATTTAATTGGTTGGACTCTGGATGGCAGCATATTGTCATATGTTCTCATACATAAACATTAGGCAAAATGAAACCGCACCTTGAAAAGCACCTGTCCCTGTTATGCTAATATAGTTTGCGCTGTTGATGATGTTTGCAATACTCTCTGGAAGTTGTCAGTACTTATAACAGCAAGGTTCTCTCCTCTGTGTCATAAACTTTAATCATTCAAGGTGACACATGTGGCAAATATATTGCTCACAAGACAGTAGCATCTAGCTCAGCTGGGTCCAGATGATGCCTAACACACTTGAATCCTACTAATGAAGAGGCTAATCGAGCACAGATGTCTACACAAGAGAATTATTCGCACAACACAAGTTTTCGAATTGTTATTCTGCTTATATAATCCTGCAGATGGCAAATTCTGCTTTTTGATGTTATTAAATGGACTGTTCCAATATTGGGGAACATTGTTGGGTAGTAACTGATTACAGGTAATCCCAATTATGTAATCAGATTCCAAAAATTAACTACTTGAAGTTATAATAAATTACATTAAGTTTTAAAATGCTTATATTGAGATTACAGTTACTTTAAGGATTACTTGATTACATATAATTCACGTCATTTTGACATAAAATATGTCCCCCTAAGATTTTAAGTTAATATTTGAATAACTGAACTACGCATTCACGCATTATAGTATTGAAGATTTTAAATGTTTTGGTAACACTTACAATAAGGTGTCATTTGTCAACGTTAATGTATTAACTAACATGAACAAACAGCTGATAATGCATTTATTACACTATTTATGAATCTTTGTTAATGTTAGTTAATATAAATACAGTTGCTCATTGTTTATTCTTGTTAGTTCACAGTGCATTAACTGTTAACGAACAAAATTTAGATGTTAATAATATAAAAAAGTTATTATATTGTTCATTCTTAGTCCATGTTAACTAATGAACCTTATTATAGAGTGTTACTAGTTCAGTATCAGTTCCTTTACAAACCCCAGTTTGAGAAACATTTAAGGTGCTTCATGTTGTTAAATATGTATTACTTTTGTATTTCTATATTTAAACTCATTTACGTCATTCATGTGATAAATGAGTTTCTTCTGAAAGTAGTAAAAAAGTAATAAAAGATGTAATAGAGAGATGTAACCTTCTGTGAACAGACTACAATTAGTAAATAATCTACTCAGTGGTGTTGGCAAATAATTTGACCTTGTTTTCTGCCGAATTTATCAACCAATAAAATTAATAATAAAGATGCAGCCTTATACAGGTGCTTTCGGTACTAATAATGAATGTTTTGTTGCTGCTTTATTGATTCTGTTCAAGTACGCAGTATGCACAAGACAATTAAAGTTGTTTTAATGAGAAATGCACAACTGATATGCGTCCACAGTTTGAATATGGTAATTTTTTTTCCTGGCCTCCTGACAGTAGTCCTACTGATAAAAGATGAGCTGATTGTATGAAAACGAGTGAATGCGCTTGCTGACAGCAGTGACTTTGTAATGACGCTCAGATTCATTTCTCTGCCTTGTCCACATGGTCTGTGGAAATGAGGTTATTCAGGGAATGTCGCTGTTCATTATACTAGAGCTGTGCAGATTTGTGGTCAGTCTGAATTCGATTAGTCTGCCGCAATCCCTAGAGAGTTTTTAGGTTGTTTCCTATTAAGGGCTTCTTGAAATAAAAATTGGGTTTTTTTGTCATGGTACCAATGTGTTGTTTCAAAAGGAACTATGACACAGACAGAAATGGATCTTCAAATAGTTTAAAATTCTGCGTGTGTTACTAACCTTTTTTGTATTCTTGTTTGGGCAGCTGAAGTGGAAAGGAAAGGATCTGTTTGAACTTGTGTGCCGGACACTGGGACTCAGGGAGACCTGGTTTTTCGGCCTGCAGTATGACGTCAAAGACACTGTGGCATGGCTGAAAATGGACAAAAAGGTCAAATGCTCATCTTAAACTTTTACGTTTTAAATTGTGTCATTCTGAAAATGCTTGAGTAAATGATATCTAAACATTATTCTTTTATCTTTGTCATTATATTCTAATTTACTTAATTTAGGCTTTTAAATATGTTTTTAAAAATATTTCTGATAGATCATATTAATTTGTATTGTGTAATGATTTGATATGCACCATTCAAAAAAAGGTCAGTAAGATGATTTTCAAATGATTGATCATGATTAATTGCATCAAAAATCTAAAGTTTTTGTTTACATAAAGTGTATACTATATATTTATATCTATATAAATACACACATACATTTTAAAATGTACATGTATATATTTATTTAATATAATTTATATTATATATATATATATATATATATAATATATATATGTAATGTAAACAACTTATTTATCTCAAATTGTGTGTAATTATACATACATAATAAATATACACAGTACACACACATATTATGTAAATAAAAGCTTTTATTTTGGATGTGATTAATCGTTTGACAGCACTATTTTTTAATACTTTTATTAAGCAAGAATGCATTACATTGATCAAAAGTGACAAAGTATATTACATGAAAAATAAATTATATTTTCAAATAAATGCTGTTTTTCAACTTTCATAAAGAATTTTTGAAAAACAAAACATTAATAAAAATTAATAAACAGCACAGTTTTCCACTTTAATAATATGAAATGTTTCTTGAGCATTTTGAAGCTCAAAATGTGGCCTTGCCTCCACAGGACTACATTACATTTTAAAATATATTTAAACAGTTCTTTTAAATTATAATAATATTTTCACAATATTGCTGTTTTTACTATATATTGTTCAAATAAATGCATCCTTGGTGAGCATAAAAGACTCTTGAGCCCAAACCTTTGAAAGGTACTATAGTATAGATACAGACAGACAACAAATTCATTACCTTCTCAAAAAATGACCATGATACTACCATGGTCATATAATGATATTGAAGGCTTGCACTTATTAATGTACTATGTTCTTTTCATGGTACTTCAATATAGGACATGGCATTATAAGTTTTATCATGTCCAACATTGTGGACAACATTTTTAGTCTTTTATTGTTAGTATATATGAGGTATACAAGGCACAGCACAACATTTGTCATGACTTATCTTTGTAATAGGTTATGGATCATGATATGCCCAAAGAGGAGCCCATAGTGTTTCATTTCCTGGCCAAGTTTTACCCAGAGAATGTTGAAGAAGAGCTGGTGCAAGACATAACACAGCACCTCTTCTTCCTGCAGGTGAGTCATTGGCTCAGGTGGGTTTAGCTGGACTACAGCTCAAATTAATTGGAATTTTTTGGCGTTTTGCCACTTTTGTTGATGGGAGGATAGAGAGAGGACAGGAAATGATGGAAAAAGAGGTGACTCAAGCACATGTGTGCACAGCTTCAGCAAATTTTCCATTAAGAAACGTTTTTAATCAAACACACCAGAGCACTTTTTCATGACCGTCATGCTGTTTATGTTCTGGGATTTTAACTTTTACTTTTCTGAATTTCAAGATGGATGTCAGCTTAGCTGGCTTATTGTGGCTTTCATTGTTATTCATCACTGTGTGTATATCAGTTTAGATGAAAATCAGTCTGCGTCAGGGATATTATAATGTTGAAGGGTCGCAAAAAATCATCAGAATCAAATGCTTTTCATATATGCATTTGTAAACAAAGATTTAAGTTCAGTTGTCACTCCCAAAGCTCACAGTGTGTATTTGGCACAGATTATTAAGTTTAATTTTAATATTAATTTGTCTTGGTAAATTTTAGTTTTGAAATGATCATTTAGTATAATTGTTGATTTCATATTTAATATTAATATAGTTTTTTATTTTTAGTGGAATTTTCATGTTTAATATGCATGTTGTATATAGTTTTCTATAGGTGTCATGTTTTATAATACTCCTATTAAAAACTAAAATTGATTTGTATTCATTTTTGTTTTAGGTTAGTTTTGAAAAATGTATTTTAGTTTAGTTTCAGTTTTTCACAGTTTCCATTTTTTTTGCTTAACAATAATAACCTGCTTGTGATTAATTCTGCTAACTTTGTGTTGCGAGCTTAACTCCTAACCCCTTTGTGTTCCAAATGCAAGAGCAGAAAATTGATGTACAGAAAACTGATTTGATATCTGCATACTGTTGTACGTAATTAATCTAGCTGGACTGTAAGTCTTGTTTGTACACAACAGCAGGTGATGATGTGTCATTGACCCAAACGCAGAAGCCGTTTCATTTCAATAGACTCAGCAGCAGAACTGAGCTCCTGTATTTGGTTTCTCAGTGCAGTTCTGAGTGAGAAAGGTTTGTGGGCTGTGCTGTCTGTGGGTTCAACTCTCTCTTTCATTGTTTGGTGTGATTGTGTTCAGCCATGTGGAATCTGTGTGCTTCACATCAGGGCTCCTGCCTCTGATTCTATAAGCCCTGGGGAACACCTCCCACCATAATACAGCTTCCTGCCAAGATTCGTTCAGAGCGATCAGAAACCATTAAGCAATAACACCTTGATTATGAGCACATTATCAATCATTTCATTGAGCGAGCTGGTTTGCTCGGCATGGGAGGGAAATATGCACCTGTTTTGCATGCATTAACTCTCAGTTCAGTTTTACCATTTGTTATCTAATGTTAAGTTATGGCAATTTGCCTTTCGCTTTACAGTGCTTGTACCAATCCGGTAGATTTAATGCATTGTAAAGGGCACAAGATGAAGATATGAACATTCTCAGAGAACGTAAGTAGCTTATCTCCACCTCGTAATGGGAGGTAGACCCACGCTGCTTCAGAATGGCAATGCACTCTGAAAACGAAGGTAATGAATTTTCAAAAGATGCTAATGAATTCTGGAAAGAGATTGGAGAACAGTGAGCCTCTGCTCTCCGCTCATATGTAGGCTTGGGATAGAGCCGCGTGTTTGGATGTGCAGATCCTGTATAAAAACGCTCGCCTGGAAGGGCTCTTATCAGGGACGGCCACCCTTTCCAGACTGTGCTCTTAAAGTGCTGTCACATTTGTAAAGCAGATTGAAAAGATGACCATAATAGCCAGGACCCTTTTGACCAGTTATTGACACATTGCATGCTACTTTTGTGACTGTTTTCAGGCTGATAGTCGGGTGAAGGATAAAAGAGCAAGCATGATGGATGTTTTTATATATTTGAAAAGAGATGACTGGGAAGCAAGTCTTAACAAGGCTGGTTTACATGGAAATGAAAACTGTGTAATTATCGAAGTCGTTCCACTTTCTTGCATTCGTGGAACACAAAAGAATATCCTGACCACTCGTATCAGTATAACAAAGGTGAATGGGAAGTGTGAAAAGACAAAAAAAGGAAATCATAGAATAGAAAGTAAGCCATTATTACGATGGCAGGGTATTTATGTATGCTTCACGAAGTACCATAAAATAAGTATATGTGACTCATGCTTTATATATACGCAATTATACTGATACACTACCAATTTAAAGTCAGTAGAATTCTTTGATGCTTCGATCTGCATTTATCTGGTCAAAATACAGTAAAATCTGTAATATTGCTAAATATTATCACAATTTGACGTGAATTCATTGTAACTAATAACTTAACATATTTTAAATTAAATTTTCAGCAGCCATTATTCTTCAGTGTCACATGATCCCTAAAAATTATTTTAATATGCTGATTTACTGGTCAGAAACCATTTATTATTATAGTGAAAATAGTTGTGATGTCTAATATATATTAGAGTTGTGCAAAGCAGCTGGTATTTGTATTTGTTGAGGGGGGGAAAAGTATTTGTATTTGTATTTGTATCTGTATTCGAGTAAAATTCAAAATAGGCATAAAAATCCATTTTTTTTGCATTACACTTATAATTTACGTTATAGTTTAAGTATTCTTTAATTGTATCCATTATAATAATTATGGATATGCAATTTTGGTTGATGTTTTTCCATAAATCCAGCAATGAACATGTAACAAGGAACGTCATTAAAAAGAAAATAACATAATAGCCATTACTTCGACACAACTACACAATCACAACCGCTTCCCGAAAGTTATAAACTGCCTCCGGAACTCAGTTAAGGTACAAAAATCTATTCAACAAAAATAGTGATGCAGTTAAGTCTTTTTTTTTTTTTTTCGCTCAGCCGAGCCTTCTCTGTTGCTGTGTGGAGCCGCCTGTGTCACTCTCTCAGTCACTCATCCGAGCATGGCACTGCGGTCTCATGAGGAAATGCAGCTTTTTGATATTAAGTTTTCTTGTTCCCGAATACAAATATTTTTTAAGTATTTGTTCGAAATAAGTATTTTGTAAAAAACACGTTATTTGTGCCTTTCCGAATAACGTATTCGGGTTCGGCTCCACCCCTAAAAAAAAAAAAATATATATATATATATATATATATAATAAGATTCCTGACTCAATATATATATATATATATTTGTCAGGAATCTTTGATGAATATGAACGTAAAAAGAACAATTTGAAACAGAATGTTTGGAAGATTCTAAATGTTTTTCCTCTTAATTTGATAAATTTAATGCATCCTTGCTGAATAATAATGTGATTTTTAAATATTTAAAAAACCTCAACATTTTTAACGATAGTCTGTTTATTATTGTAATGATCGAAGAAAGTCATGCAGACTTAAAACATGTAATTTATGAGCAAACTATTCATTTATCGATGAGTATTTGATTGTTTTGTTATTGTTTTTTAATGAGTTTTACCTTGTGCTAATTGTAGCACTGTCATTAAACTTTGTTTGGCTTCCATGTTCTGGTTATCGTTAAATGAGATCCTTTTTCTTTTTGCCAAGCAGCTAATGGTCGGCACAGTGACCAGCCATCTCCCGTGTGGTTGTGCTTTTAGCAACAGCTCATTTGGCAAGGCAGTGATATTTTACTCGTAATTTGGCACTGGTTCATTGTTGACAATTAAATACTAACCTTTCAGTGTGAATACACATTTATGCATTTATAAGCTGTGTAGATAAACGACCTTTTGTTTTGTTAACCACTTCTTTTGTTCATTAAGGTCAGGGGTCTATTCCGCCACCCTTTATTAATTTTCTCTTTTGATGAAGCATGAAGTCAGGAATTAATTTGATTCTTTGATTCATTCATAAGTCTATCAATTAGTTGTTACAGTGCTTGCAAGGCAGCTCTGCATTGAAATTCTTTTTCTTTTTTCTTTTCTTTTCCACAGGATTCTGGAATTAGTTCAGCTTGACTGCTTAACGTACAGACTTCATTGAAACGTTTTTTTAGATAATACAGCCTTGAATGTGGCTTTTTATGTCTACATTCTTTATTTTATTAACAGGTTAGCATCCATGCAACCTCATGATTCGTATTTACAACAATATTTTATTTTAGCTCAAATGCTGAAATCTTAACATCCCTGAAAACTTGAACATTACTGTTTTGCTGGTTTGCAAGCATTGCTAGATCCAGGAAATGCAAGTCTAGGTTTATTTATTCAATGCATGCATTCAAGTCTAGATGATGGACACGCAGATTACATTGTTGCAAACAGATATGCAGTGATTTCTGCCAGGCTTAGGAGTCTGTACTAGCAGTCCTTTGCCAGGTCGCCTGTTTTCTCCCTACAGCCCCACTTGGAATTCATCTCAACAGCCCTGCAACAGTGAATGTAACCTGTGAGCCGTCTGCTGCTTCTATAGAGTTCTTAAAACTGACCCTGAAATATTCTGCCTTTGCTTTGTATTTGCAGCCATAAATGACGTCTGGGCTTTGCAGTCCATAGAGCCGGAAGGAGACAACCTCTGCTGGCTTACTAATGGATAGTCGTGACTAGGATAGCTAAAAAAAAACAACAGTGTTGTTTGTTCTGTCTTTCCAGAAAGTACCCAATAAAATATCTAGTTTCCTATAAAGCATTAAAGTTTTGTAGACCCCAACTATAGAAATTTAACTAGTTAGATATCTGTTTCTCACATTGTGGTTTGCCTACTAAAACTACAATATGTAGCCGTTGTTTTTTTTTTTATATGAAAGGTTACTTGGTCTTATGCACTTTCTGTTTCCATGTAATAGTTTGTATCTAGCTAAACTGCCTAATTTATTAGTTTTATTTTACTTATTATTTTGCTTGGAATGCGTAAATTGAGAAAATCTGTGGTTTGCTGTGTTTATTTTATTAATTAATCTTTTTTTAAAGAAATTATGACTTTTATTCAAGGATGCATTTAACTCATAAAAAATGACAAATGCATTTTTTGTTACGATAGATTTCAAATAAACTATTTTATTTTAAGCTTTCTATTCATCAGAAAATCCTGGAAAAAAAACGGTATCATAGTTTCCACAAAAATATGAAGCAACACAACTGTGATTATGGTTTGCAATAAAATAAAAATGTTTTTTAAGCATCAAATCAACATATTGTAATAATTTCTGAAGGTTCAGCTTTGCCATATGTGTCATATATAGGAATAAATGATTTTTTTTTTTAAGTGCTCTAATATTATCTTTTGCTAGTAGTTAATAATACTTGAATATCTGAGCAAGTAACCAAAAGAATGTAGATTCAAGCACTGTGAAGGAACGATCCTACCACCATTGTGCCCTTTAGCAAGCTCCAGGCAAACATCACTGTCATTAATCATGATGGCATTGCATAAAATTCTTGGTAACACATTCCCCTAAATATGTAACAATAATAATAATAATAATGAAATGCTGTTAATCTTGCTCTCCTCTCCTCTGATATCCCACAGGTGAAGAAGAGTATTTTAGAGGAGGAGATATACTGTCCACCCGAGGCTTCAGTGCTGTTAGCCTCTTATGCCGTCCACGCTAAGGTCAGTGCTCTTTCTAAAACGCCTGTTTTTGAAACCCTCCTTTCTTTGATGGACACACAAAGGTGTTGGAGCAAACCTTAACCTTCTATGGATGTCCTTCAAGGTCGGCATCCATCCCATTACACTCTTCCCACAGGAAGAAGCACATTTTATTAAGCAGGTGTCAGTTTGATTGACAGCTCAGGGGCAACAAGAACATGCGATTTATCCAAAAGCCTTGGCTAACTGCACAAAGCTCACCTTGTGCCAATTTAGAAATCGCACTCTGTTTCTCTTTGACTCGCGTCAGACATGGAGAAACACTAGATGGCTCTAAAAACTGGATAGGAGTCAGCTTAAGCTTTTGCTTGCTTTGTTAAAGCAATTTGTAAGCTTCGCATGGCAAGACTGTTTGTTTAGCTTGTGTTTGAGCCTTGTGCGCTAAAGTCTTTTGATAGCTTCTCAAGGCTTTTTACAGCAACTTTGGGAAACCCGCCATTTTGATTTCAAAGTTGTCATGTATGTGATTTGCACACAACTGTCTTTTTGTTTAGTTTTTTGCTTTGATATCATAGATCTAACAAAACGAAGAAAAACTTGTCATTATTACATAGAATTTTTGCTCTCTAATTTTTTTTTTGTGTCATATAAGTTAAATTAGATGTTACAAAATCAGTTTTGCATTGTTTCCCAGTCTTTATGATGTTAAAAAGAATTTCTATTTCAATTAAATGCTGTTCTTTGCCAGCAAAACTATTTTCAACATTGATGATGATAATAATACTAAAAGTTTGAGCAACAAATCAGCATATTAGAATGATTTCTGAAGGATCATGTGACACTGAAGACTGGAGTAATGATGCTTAAAATTCTGCTTTACCATCACAAAAATACATAACATTTTAATATATATTAAAACAGAATTATTTGTAATTGTTATATTTCACAATTTTTTTTTTTTTCTATTTTAAACAAATAAATGCAGCCTCAGTAAATGTAATAGACTTTTTTTTTGTTACAAAAATGAAATACGTGTTACCATTATATAAAATATCTTGTATTGTAGATTTTGTTCATTCTTCCAAACGCTACTTGGTCCATTACTATGATTTCTATTGATGTGCAGTTAGAGATATTATTTGGCTTTGAATGCAGGCTATCCACAAACTTTTTTCTGATGTACAAATGTGAGTAGCTGCATGACAGATTTGTCATCTCTATTTAAAACCAGCAGGTGCCGGATTTGGAGTTATTCAAAAAGACAGGAAGTTAAATAAGGTAAAAGGAGAGAGAAGGAAGAGATGTAAAGAGAGTAAGAATCAAAAAAGAGGCATAGGCAGATATTCAGAAGAAAGAAGTAAAACAGGGGATGAGAATGTCGCACAGAGACGGAGAGGCTGAGATGGCAGCAGTTTCTTTTTTACTGTGCAAACCTGTTCTTGATGCAGGAGTGAAGCTTTAGACAGCAACCATTCACACAGACGCTTTCAGATGGTGATGCTTTCACATGCCAGTCTCATCACAGCCAAGCAGCGCAAATCTGTCCGTAGAGCTCAAAATTAAGCTCAAAAAAGCATTTAATCAACCTTAAGACTTAAGACCAGCAAAAAAAGAAAATCGATGATAATAAACAAATCAGCGTTATAGAAAAATTTCAGACAGATTATGTGAGACTAGAGAAAAGGCGGTTGAATATTCATTACAGAATTAAATTTTAATTAATACATTAATCAATTTTATACATTTACATTTTACGATTTTTATCTAATTAAAATGTTAATATTTCAAAATTGTTATTTTTACTGTATTCTTATGAAAATAATGCAGCCTTTGTGGGCTTAACACTTTCAAAAAAAATATCTTACTGACCCTAAACATTTGAATGGTAGTGTAATTGTTTTTTAATACTTAATTTCTCTAAGACATTCTGCATCATTCATATCCCATAGTCAATGTGCAAACCGACCATTTTGCTGCAACATCTGTGTAAAATGTGATCATGTAATTATCTTTCCCTCTCAGCAGCACCTTTTTTACTCTCTATTTATCTTACCCATAATGCCTCTCAGAAACACTCACAGCATATTACTCGATTCACTTTAAGTGAGAGCAGGTGAATATAATGGCTGTTTCTTTATGACTGTGTGAGTCCATTTACTCTCTCAGTATTCATAATTGAACTCATTTTGATTTCTCATCTTGTTTCTGCAGTATGGTGATTATGACCCTAATGTCCACAAGCCAGGCTTCCTGTCCCAAGAGGAGCTGCTACCAAAGAGAGTGAGTGTGATGTTGAGATGGGCGTCGCTCCATGCTTATTATGCTGATTATGTTCGCAGAGCTCTGTAACAAGCCTGTAAGGCTTCGGCAGGCTTCCCGTAGGGCGTTAGATGTAGTGAAAGCTCTCGGCTGGAAGCATTCGCTCACATGTCAGTAAGTACTGAGTAAGAACGTTTGTTTACTCCATTGGCATTCAGAATCATCTGAAGGATTTTAATAGTCCCACTTAATTAGGAAATGTCCTTCAGCTCCATTAGCCATTGTGTTAACTGTTTTTTTTGGGGGTTTTTTACGTTGTTTAACTCTTGGTTTGGTTGTTCATTCTGAAACAGATTTGCTTTCCACCCCCGTTAGACATTTTTATTTTGCTCAAAATATTTGTGAAGTCAATATGTTTACCAAAATACACACTAGCAGCAGCTGTTTAGCCTCTTAGTTTCTCAGGAAAAGAAAAACTTTCACCACCAGTCCAGAACTCATCTTTACAGTATCTGGCCCGGAAATGTTGCAAATGATGCAAAGAATGTGAGCTATTTCTGAAAGGTAATTTCTTTGGGGACCATCTACTATAAGAAATGCGTTGTAACTGTATGCCAAAAATATGGCATGTAGAATATATTTGATCAAAAATATTACAATACTGTTTCCAGTTTAATGGATTTTAAAATATAATTTATTCCTGTGAATTTTGACTCCAGTCTCCAGAAATTCTAATATGTTGATTTTAATGTTTAAGAAACATTATTGTTATTATAATTATTATAGATGCTGCAAGCAGTTGAGCTGCTTAATATTTTATATAATAATATAATTTTGTGTAATTATAGAATACAGTTATAATTATATTTTTATGAATGTTATATTAGAAATGTTTTACTGTCTCTTTTGGTCAATATAAGGCATCTTTGCTGAACAAAAGTTTCAGTTTCTTTCAAAAAAAAAGTCTTGAAATGGTAGTACATGTCATCAACACTTTTGTTTTTAGATGAAAAGCTGCTTTCATTCCAACAAACAAAATGAATTCTGATGTCAAACAGAGCTCTGTTATGAAAATGCCCAGATGAGACTGTTAAAGGCTTTTTGTTCAAGTTGATGACTGATCTTCACGTGTCTTTCTCTTGTGCAGGTTATTAATCTGTACCAGATGACTGCAGAGATGTGGGAGGAGAGAATCACGGTCTGCTATGCTGAGCACAGGGGCAGAACCAGGTATTGTGCCTTTTTGGTTCAGTCTCTGACAGCTTGCCCACGTTTTTTTCATGGACCGCATGTTGCACACAGAAATGGCAAACGCCTTCTAAAATCACAGTCTTCAATCAAGTGCAACAAACAAACTGTGCTGGATGCTTTGCATGTCGGAAAATAGTCAACAGCAGTGTGGCTCTGCAATGCTATAAACGCACAGAGTTATCTGTGTTATCTGCACTTTGGAAAGTCAAGACACTCACAAAATGGAAAAACTGGCCTGCTTCTTTATGGGCATAGCCTTGCTCAAAAAAAAGCCCAAACTGGTGTACTGTGAAGATGAAGCCCACTTCCTGTGTTGCTTCGGAGCATAGATGCATGTAGGGCACCTTCTTATTCCACACTTTACATGAGACAGCACTCCTTTGTGTATTCTTAAAACACACTCACAAATACACAGTCTGTATATCTTTATCTCTCTTATTCATTCATACACCCAGCTTAATTTCTTATCACACCATAGGATTTTATAGCATTTATTTTTTTTTCCTTGGAGCCCAGTGTTTGTCAAGGTTTTTTGTACTAAAGCAGTCCTCCAAGGCATGTGTTGTATCTTTAGGATATGTAAATATATATTAGGTAAATTACTTCTTTTGTAATTGACAAACTTTGTTCACATGTGAAAAATGTCATTCTTTTTAGAAAAAGAGAAAATTGGAAATCTCAACTAATTTAAATTGAATTAATGATATAAAAAGTTATTATTTCTATATATTTGTTTTGCCCCCAAATAAAGATCATTATTTATATATTATATATATATATATTATTATTTTTAATTTTATAAAAAAAATATTTGTATTTAATATGAGCTTTTTTAATGTATTTTTATTTTTTATTTATTTATTTATTTAATATTGTATAATGTCCAAGGTTGTCTTATGGGTCCCTTCACGCAGAATATGTTCTTATATTTCATCTGTTTTTTTTGCATTTGCATTTCCATTTATTCATCATTTACATTTTTAAAGTAATATTTTAAAATCTATCTAAGTTTAGTTTTATTTTTATGCTGTGAGTTTTCCTGTTTGTTTTCTATTTAATTTTTTTAATCACTGGGCTGTTGATAGATGTGTAGATGTAGACTGATGTCTTTGGGTGGTTTTTAGATGGCATTATTAAAAAATAAGTTTTAAATGTTGACCATCTTTGAAATACTTGCTGTTTCTGTAAGCACAGTTTGACAAGGCAAGTTGCATACAGACTCACAAGAGCATGAAGGTGGTCCTAAAAATCTAGTTGTTTTTAGTGTGATATTTTTAGTTGGTGAGTATGTGTGTGTTTGTGTTCATTGCCACAATCAGTTACTGTAAGACATACTGCGTGACCTCTGGTTTCTGCACTTTCAAGTTAGTCGAGTCTCATTAAAGCCCTGCGGTGAAATAGATTTTATTTTGTGTCTAAATTATTCTCTCTCTCCCCTTTCTCCCCTTATGTCTCCCTTCTTTCCTCCCTCCCACGTTTTTGTTTGTTATTGTGTGCTGCAGAGATGAAGCTGAGATGGAGTATTTAAAAATAGCTCAGGATCTGGAGATGTATGGGGTCAATTACTTTTCCATTAGGGTAAGAAATGCCTAAGCTGCTGTACAGCAGTAACAACCTGAGTTAGACTACGGACAGCCAAATGCTTTTATTATTGTATTCCTTTATTATTGTATGTAATCAAACCTTTTATTATCGGTGACCTTGAGCTTAAATCATCTCACACTTCCTTCAGTGCCCACCCTGCTTGAAACTTACTTATTTCTGCCTTTTTATTTGAAATATTACTTTTGCAAGGCATATGACGTTCCTTTTCACTCTGAATAGCCATCGCAGTGTTATCATGATAGTTAAATAAATTGACTGAAGGTCTTTTTAATATGTTTTTATTTTTCAAGAATAAAAAGGGAACCAGCTTACTGCTGGGTGTTGATGCTTTGGGACTCCACATTTATGACCCAAGTAACAAACTGACACCCAAAATCTCTTTTCCCTGGAATGAGATCAGAAACATCTCATACAGTGATAAAGAGGTACTCGTTTTATGAACAATTCATATCTTTACACCATCTTCTCTACACCACGTGTAGTAATGTTGTTGATGCACTAATTTCTGTGACTGTGTCTTCAGTTTGCCATTAAACCTTTGGATAAGAGGGCAGATGTCTTCAAATTCAACTCCTCAAAACTCAGAGTCAATAAACTGGTGAGTATTTTATGATGTGATGTAATGCAGTGATCACTTTCAAATTGCTCTTCACAAATCCTCTGTGGTGTGGTATGGTGGTTTAAGATCTGGGATGTTTGCCAGAAGGCTGTAGGTTTAATAAATCTGCCATTAATCATGAAATGCTGTGATTTGTTAGTTACACGTACCCAAAATGAAACATTTTCCTCATTTACTCATTTTACTCATGTTGATCCAAAACAGTATGCTTTTATTTATACTGTGAATAAACAATAATGGAAATTTAGTTGAATGTCTTAAATGCTATTTTCCAGAGAGTGGCCATATAAACCCATCATAAAAAGGTCCCTTTAACCTATAACTGATGTATATAAAATGTCTTCTGATGGCATTTGTGAGACAAGGCCTGAAGATTCAGTCATTAAAAAGTCATACAGGTATAGTATGACTTGTTCTTGAATGACTGAATTTTCATTTTTGTGAAGGGATAAATAAGTTGCATTTTTCGTGTGTTTGAAGATTCTTCAGCTGTGCATCGGGAACCATGATCTCTTCATAAGGAGACGCAGAGTTGATTCGCTGGAAGTCCAGCAGATGAAGATGCAGGCTAGAGAAGAGAAAGCTCGCAAACAGGTCAGAATGATTTCAGTGAATGATTACCGGATTTACAACATCAGAGAGAGATTATTGTTTACGCTAAATAAATAAAACTGTTTCTGGGCTCTGCTTTTCAATTAGATCTTGCCTTAGAGGATCAAAAGAAAGGAATAGCAAGCAAGTGGAGAAATAAAAAAATAAAGCAATAAAGATAAGACGACAACACAAAAAGAGAAAATAAATGCATAATAACTGATTATTTTTTCCTATGGCAATGTAGCCAGTTCCTAATAACAAAAATGTTCAATATAGTAGGAAAACAAGCATCCATATTATTGTTTCAAAGCGTGAATTTTTTTTTTTTTTTTTTTTTTTGGAGTCTCATGCTCACCAAGACAGAAATTATTTGATCAAAATGACAGTAAAACAGTAATATTGTGAAATATTATAAAAATTTAAAGTAACTTTTCTGTTTGAATATATTTTAGAACTTAATTTGTTTTTGTGATGTCAATTTTCTTCAGGAGTCAATCAGATTTACTGATTTGGTCCTTTTAATATTATTATTAAAAACATGTGGACTGATTATAATAATAATGTGTTTGTGAAAATCCTGATACATTTTTTTTCAGGTTTCTTTGATGAATAGAAGGTTCAAAAGAACAACATTTATTTAGAAAATATGTAATTTATTAAAGTGTTTAAGGTCTATTTTGAGGGGAAAAAATCTTATGAATCTTACATTTTTAAACAGTAGTTTATGAATACACGTATTCCAATAAATGATTGCAGTTTTGGAAAAATATCATGTTGCTTTGAAGAGCTTGAGAAGTGTCAGGCAAATCCCTCCGCTCCCTCCCCTCCCTCTCTAGTAAATCTTAAGACTTCATGGTCACCATATGCATTGATTTTGCTGTTGCACCTCCAGGCACCTTTAACCAGGTGCTGGATTTGTGATCCACTAAACCCATTTAGCAGTGCTGCAAGCCTGGTGAAATATGTATGAGCTTTTTGCACCTCTCTGTAGATGGAGCGGCAGAGGCTGGAGAGGGAGAAACGGTTGCGTGAGGAGGCAGAAAGAGCTCGTGATGAACTGGAGAGGAGACTGATTCAGTTACAGGACGAAGCACACATGGCCAATGAAGCACTGGTGAGAAACTAAAGCATCAACCACACTAGATATACTTACCCTAATTGCTTTGGTGCTTGACACTTTATTTTGATAGTCCACTTTAGACATTCTACTAACTATAAGTAACTTACATGTCAACTAATTTTCTTTAATTAGCAACTACATGTCTACTAACTCCCAGAGTAGACTGTTAGGGTAGGTTAGTAGGTTTATATAAACAGAAGGTATAAAAAATCAGAGAGAAATCAGAATTATTGCAATTTTTTTGAGAGGACCCAATCGACCTAAATATTACTAAATGTACTTTATTATTGCATATAATAATATTTGTAAGACTGTATTATTGTGTTCAATCTCTTCACTTTCACATGGCATTAATACTCAGTATTAAGTGCACATTCCGAGGGTGTTTTGGCTCTTGCAAACAAAAGAAATTCGGCTTTTAAACTGATAGAAGTGTGAGAATAACTGATATATGCATTTCTCCTTCCAGTTTACCCTCCGTGCTCAGCACAACACTAATTCAAGTAATCTTCTGAGAGAGCTTTGACTAGCAGAGGTCTTATTATTTTTAATCAGAGAGTTTCATATCCTTGCCAGTCCTGTGTCCTTTCTCTCGCTCTCTCGAATATTTATGAGCTTTTTTTTTCACTTTCTTTCACAAAAGTAGAAAGGAGATATATTTGGGTAGAAAAGACTGACCTAGTGACACGATTTCTGTGATGCAAATGACGCAAATGTGTTAGACTGAGATTTATGTAACAGTTTTTTTTGTGAGGTGTTACACAAATGGTGTGGAAATGAGTAAAACGGCAAGAGGTGAATCTATGTAGAATAATTCAGATCGCTTCAAAGCCTATAGAATACCCAAGACATGTCACTCGTATAGTTTTGAATGGGGGAAAATGCAGCGCTTAACCTGGCTGATTAATGACAAGAAGCCCCGCCTTCTGAATAAAATAGCCAATTGCTGATTTGTAAAGTCAGCGCATTAACGTGTCTGCCGTTAGAAGTTCTCGCCTGAGAAATAAGGTTTTATAACGCTATGTGAGCAAAAGAAACAACATTTATAACAGTTGTTGTCAGATTTCATTGGTGATTTTAAATATGAAATTTAATCGTAAGCTTAGTGAACCGTTTTGGAGAATTAGATGTTTCCCCATTCAGAGAGATAGGAGCTGCACTTGGATGCCTGAGAGGCATTTCAAAGATGGCCGCCGAGTGACATGACTTGTCTTAAAGAGACTTTGGATCGCTTGCATTATTAATAATGCTGCACTGGCGTAGTATACTGAATGTTTGCCATCTACTGCTGTTAATCAACAAGGGCATCAAATGAAGCAAATGTGCATGTGTGCAAAGCGTGTGGTCTCTCTGTTCTCAGTTACGCTCAGAGGAGACTGCAGATCTG
Source organism: Enteromius argenteus (assembly GCA_032357425.1). Lineage (NCBI taxonomy): Eukaryota > Metazoa > Chordata > Actinopteri > Cypriniformes > Cyprinidae > Enteromius > Enteromius argenteus. The sequence continues at coordinate 1,227,841 of JAUCMR010000107.1, read as the reverse complement.
TTGGCGGAGAAGGCACAAATCGCTGAGGAGGAGGCCAAGCTGTTGGCTCAGAAAGCGGCCGAGGCTGAACAGGAGATACAGCGTATTAAGGTTAGAGAACATTTGCCCACACCAGCTGCTCATAGAAGATCCTTTAGGAGCATTGAGGACTGATCATGCTCTGAATTACTCTTTATGAAGGTGACAGCCATTCGCACTGAGGAGGAGAAGAGACTCATGGAACAGAAGATGCTAGAGACTGAGATGCTCGCACTCAAGATGGCAGAAGAGTCTGAAAGGAGGTAACATCTGAGACACACACACATTCTGCCTATTTATATGGATATCGGGTGACTGCTTGACATTGTGGTAATGTTAAATGACATATTTAGTGTTAAAATAAATATGATAAATAATAATAATTAGTTTTTTTTTTTAATTATATTAAATTATATATTTTTTAAAAAGTCTTTTTGATTGGTCGTATTTCTTAAACCTCTGTGGTGTCTTTTAAATAGCTAAGTGGGTGCTATTTTTCATTCTTTTCTAAAAAGACAATTTTCTATAAAAATAGAAAAAAATAATATTTTAACTTTTTCACCTTTTAAGGGTATTAAAAATGAAAAATTAAAATGTGAAATGTAACTGAAAAAAAGCTGAAACACTAAGATCTCAAAAGTAAATTAAAGCCAAATAGAAATATTAAAAAAACCTAATACAGGTGACAAAAGCACATAACAAAATAAATTAAAATAAAAAAATTAAATATTCTAGTGCTGTCAAACAATTAATCATGATTAATTGGACACACATGGATATATATATATCAGAAAAATGTTGTTTAAATATTAAATGTTTTTTTCCAAATATGAATTATATGAATATAAATATAGACATGTAATTAATGTAAATATTTTCAAAATATATTCTGTATGTGTGTGTATTTACATATACGTAACAAAATTACACAGAACACACATGTATATTATGCGAACAAACTTTATATATACAGTTAATCATTTGACAACGCAAATGAATACTATATTATTATAGAAATAATACTCTCAAAATAATAATCTGGCCTAACACAAGCGAACACCTAGAAGACCTTAACCATGACAGCATAGCAGCACGACAGTTTTTATTTTTTGTTTTTATTTATTAATTTTTAAGTCTTTTATTTCGTTTTTTTGTGTCTATTAAAACAGTTTGGATTAAAAGCATTGGATAAAAACAAGCAACATCTATAATCTATTATTCAAAACTCAGTATGTGAACAAGCATCATAAAAGACGTCCCAGATTTTTCTCTCACAGCTGGATCTATGCTGGTGGCCCTTCTCAAACCCATCTGCTGGGCCTTTACTTAGTATGTGGCACTCTGTTGGCATGCATGCATGCTGGGATAGCTGTTTGATTTGGTGCCTGTGAAAGTCTCAATTTTCTGCTGATCTGAGCAGCCATTTTTCCATTTCCAGCTGAATTTGTGCTTTGGAGATCCCAGCACTGTGTCCACTTCAAAGGGTTCAAACCTTGAGTAAGTAACCCATGTATCTGTTCTCCTCAGGGCGAAAGAGGCCGACCAGCTGAAACAGGACCTGCAGGAGGCAAGAGAATCGGAGCGCAAAGCCAAAAACAAACTACTTGAGATCACCACTAAATCGGCCTACTCGGTAATCACCCATCTCTTACCAAAGCACTCCCCTACTGCATTCTGGAACATCTCCACAGATGCCGTTCCATCAACGGTTGTCATTCTTAATCAGGCCGGTGTCCGAATCCAGTCCAATTTTTTTCTCTAAGAGAAAAAGGTTTTAAACTCAGTCGCACAGTTTTGAGTTTTTACGCTAGTCTGATTTAGCCTCTTGGCCATTTGTCAATGTCAAGATAATTTATTTAAGCAAAAGTTGCATCGGACAACCATTCCATTTACTCGCAAGAAAACCTGCCCCTGTCGTCCAGGGAAACTTTGGAGAGTGTTTTACCCTCGCAATAACCAACTTAATGCAATCTAGAAGGAATATTTATATTCATATTAAGCTGTCCAACTTAAAAAATGGTTAGGTAGCCCTCTAGGGTCCCAGGAATTGCATGACACGGTTGTAATGCTTTCGGAATTGGATTACAAATGGGTTCGGAAACCGCTAGCGAGAGACCACAGTTAACTTGAATACCTCCATTAAAAGCATTGTGAATATCCGCCAGGTTTGAATATGCATGATGACAGTGCACTTCATATCTGATTCAAATGGGCGACTATTAAGGGATTGTCCCAAACCTCGTGTATGGATAATAGATGTAATTGAGGTCAGAAAATTCTTCTTTTCTTTTTTTTTTCTACGTAAATGTTCCCAGAGAGGAAATTTTTCAACCTGGAAATCACATTTCAGTGCTATCTCTGGACTTGTAACCCAAAGGTTGCGGGTTCGAGTCCCAGGTCCGTTAGGGATTGTAGGGGAGGGGAGTGAATAACCAGCACCGGGTGTGTGTTCACGGTGTCTGTGGTTGCTCACTTCTCACTGCTGTGTGTGTGCACTTGGATGGATTAAACGCAGAGCACAAATTCCAAGTGTGGGAAACCATACCTGGCCACATGTCACATCCTTTCCTTTTCCTTATTACGATGAGTTCCTTAATTATTAGCCTAAGCACTTGGGAGCTGAGCTCTTCCGCTCTTTTAAAGCTTTGTGGATGCTCTTAAAAATCCAACTGGTGGCTCATCTGCACATCTTACATGCACGGTAAGCTAGGGGTGATTGGGGGTCAGCGTATGATTTTAAACATTAGCTCTCTCAATGGGTGGCTAATCTTAGATCTGTTCGACCACATAACAATCCAGGAGGCATTTCAAAGCATTGCCTCTGTCTGCAGGTATTGATGTCTTACCAAGAATTTTGTGTGTGTTTGTGTATTTTTATTTTTTTATTTTTATTTTTTTAATACCCTGAAGCTTCCTTTGGTCTTTTGACAAAATCCAACTAAGGGTGGCTAAGGCAAACCGGAGCTTGACTTTGTTTAGATAAGTCATCCTGCCTGAGGCTCATACTAGGTGCTTCAATTCCTAGTTGCTATACTGATCGTCAGGTTGACCGGTCAAATGCTAGTTTAAATGTATTTCTTCAGCTGGTTTGTAGCAGAATTTTGATTCTGCCGAGTTCACATTGATTCTTTTAGTTTTATGTTTTATTTTGAAGTATTTCAGGATGCTTTGAAATGGTCTCTATCGTACAAATTGCTATCGACTTAACATGTTAGGCTTACATGAAATCAAAATTGGGGTGACCTTTTACTTTCTTAATACATGTTCTTTGTCTAATTCTTCTAGTTAGTGAACATCTTATAATCAAATGAAAAAATGCCTGTTTCTCTTGAACATTTGCTGCTTTACAGAAGTGAAAGTTAGTTTGTCTCCTTTACAAATTTAAGAAATAGTGTCTAATTAACATAATAGTAGCATATGATAATAGCATTATTGCAGTATAACTGATCTTGTAATCTAATTCGATTTTGGACATTATGTTTGGACCTGAGGTTAGTATCTATCAAGTACATTTAATTGACTAGAAAGATGCCAGTACATCGAGTTTTAATATTTAAAGACAGTAAAGACATGCATATAATATTCAACTGAATAATCATGATTAATTGCATCCAAAATAAGTTTTTGTTTACATAATGTATCTTTACTGTGTATATTTATTAAGTATATGTAAACACACACACACATGCAGTATATATTTTGCAAATATTTACATGTATTTATATACTTACAAATTATAGAAATAGAAATATGTATTATAGATAAATGCATATTCACATATACTATGTAAACAAAGACTTTTAGTTCAGATGTGATTAATCGTGATTAATCATTTGACAGCACTAATTTTAATCCTGGGATGTTTGGGACAACACTCGCTTTCATGATATTGCTTAATTATTTTTGTACAATCTTTATTTTTTGTATAATCTTTAATTAGCTCAGTCATCTTAAGTTTTTCTCTTTCCTTCTCTTCTTATTTCTCTCTTTCACTGCAAAGCCTGTGCCGTTGTCTGCCAACGCTCTTCCACCTGATGGCACAAACTTCAACTTCAGCATGGAGAACCTAAGTTTTGACTTCAAAGACACAGACATGAAACGTCTGTCCATGGAGATCGAGAAGGAGAAGTGAGTGCAGCCCATTTCAAGCACCAGTCCATCCTGATCACGGTCTCTGTCACGTCTGTCCACATCTTTTAAACCAGTTACATCAACTGAGCCAGAGTTTGTCCTTTCTGCTAATACTCAACTGAGTAACGGATTTGTTTTTAAGTACTAAAACTACCTGAAAACTTGTTTGTTTAGACAGTTCCACTAGAATGACCACTTTCAGTCTAACCAAATACAGTTTTATAATGTTGTGAAAAACAAAAAAAGCATGATTTATGACAATGTGAGATTCTGTGATTCCTACATAATATTGATTGCGTTATCATAATTTTAAAATATCTTTGCAAATTCTTTTTAAACAACACCACTGCTTTCAGTATTGATAATAATAATATAATAATAATAATAATAATACAGCTAATTAGCATATTAGAATGATTTCTGAAGGATCATGTGGTGCTAAAGACTGGAGTAATGATGCTGAAAATAGAGACTAGCATTTATCTTACCAACTACCAACTTTTAAACAGTAGTTTTAGTTTCCAACAAATGCCTGTTCACACATAAGCAAGGAAGTGACATAAGGACACAAATTGTGTGAATAAGGCCTTAAAACAGATGGAGAACAAGAGAGCTGCTTTGTTACACAATGCATCTGTCCTGTTTGGCAGGGTTGAGTATATGGAGAAGAGCAAACACCTTCAGGAGCAGCTAAATGAACTGAAGACCGAGATTGAGTCATTAAAGCTAAAGGAGCGAGAAACGCCTCTAGACATTCTACATAATGAGAACACTGAGAAAGGCACCAGCAAGCAAAGCAACTTTAAAAAGGTGGGTTAAATGCATCTAACACTAAGCCAGACGTAGTGTGGGACACGGTTTTAGACCATTAAAATGCACGCTAAAGCTGTACTGCATTTAAAAATGCCATTGATATCAATTTTTTTTTTTTTTTAGAATGTCTTTCACTTTTTATAATAGTTGAGAGATGAAAAGAAAGTAGTAGGAAACATCATCAGGAAATGCTAAAAGCTGTGTTAGAAACTTTTTGGTCCACAGCATTTGATGGCTATAATGCGGCAGCAGTAACACATATGTGAAATTCCTCTTCATATGCAGTAAAATAGTGCTGTCAAACTATTAATCGTGATTAATCAAATTCAAAATAAAAGTTTTTGTTTACAAAATATGTATGTGTGTACTGTGTGTATTTATTATGCATGTATAAAGATACACACATACAGCATATATTTTGAAATTATTTACATGTATTTACATGTATTTATATTTTTGATTTTATATATATATATATTTCAAATATATAAACATAACACAAAAACATAGTACACATCTTAAATATATACATGCATGTGTGTGTATTTATATTCATAATAAATATTCCCAGTACACACATAAATATTATATAAACAAATCTTTATTTTGGATGCAATTAATTGCAATTAATTGTTTTAACAGCACTATAATATAGATATAAAAGGTCAAAATATGTAACTTTAGAGGACTGTTCACAACAATTTTTACAAATGTTAATTCTTTTCAGGAATTTTAATTGTTCTTCAGTATTGGATTTAGTGTTAAACCGTGTAAGGTCATTTTTTGAGAATTGTTTGTAAACCCATTATAAATGTTAGAAATGCATTGCTGAAAAATGTTAAAAAGACTCTGAACTATATAATAATTTGTGGTGGAGATATACCGTTAAAACAGTTTTTTCACCACTTTCGTGAGCAGGATTTTTTGGCTGGGTCTAAATCGGAACTTGGTGACGCAATGGAGCCACCGAGCACTGCCCCTCCGGCAAAACTATAAGAGCTGTGTTGGACTTGAAGCAGCACTGACTGCACAGACTGATCGCTGTGTGACATCAGTACAGTGACAGCTATAGAGAGCAGATGTTCATTTTGCTTTGAATCGCCTTTTTTTAGCATTTAAATATGGCTGGGTGGCTAATAACACTTTTTTTTTGTGGTGTTACAAACTTAGAACACACAATTAATACTGAATTTACACAGACTTTAAGAAAAGGACAGTCTTATTCTTTTGGGGAATGCAAAATATTCTTAATTATATTCTTAAGTTCAGAAATAAGAAGATAGCAGTTAATAAAAGTTTTATTCATAAAAGTGTTTCATGAATGTTTGGCTCCTGGGCTGTTAACTGAAGTGCAGTCGTTTTATACTCAAGAAAGGAAACCAGAGTTTAAGAGTTTGTCAGTTACTGTGGAAAAAGAAGTCACTTAAGTATTAAATATCTTCAAATCATATATCAGCAAAGACAGTATTATTACTCCTTCAGGTTTTGATTTTTAAATACATTGTGATCACTTAAATATAGTAAAAGCTTAAAGGGTTCATAACACACAGATTCATCCAGTCTCATAATAAGTAACTTGAGTAACTGTAGAGTAGTATTTATTCCTTAATAAACTCCGTTGGTGAGCTGGAAAAACAAACTGCGTAGACTGTACACGTAACACTGGGTTCTATGGGAAGCTGAACAAGGTACTCGTTCCCTCACAACCAAAGGCACACTTCTTTGAAAACATTCTTCTCAAGCAAGTCCTGTGCAGCCCTGCTGACAACATTGACCTTGCTCATGCTCTTCCTAGAGAGGTGCCCAAACAAGCAATTCCACCATAATTCGATGACATCATAAAAAACCACGCTCGAAAACCAAAACATATACGAATACAAAGGAGTGTATTTGGCACAGAAATACTCCATCATTCATCCAAATTGTTTTTTGAAGCATGTTTAGCATGAGAACCCAACTCTTTAACAGTGTAAATAGCTCAGAATATGTAGGTCCTGAAACATTTCATGTCTGTTGTGTTTGAGATGGGTAAAATTTACTTTTCAGTTCACTATTATACTGTTTCTCAGAAGGGCTAGTTCCTATGAGTATGATCTTAATCATAAAGTTAGTCATGCTACTGAGCACCAGTAATCCAAAAAGAATTTATTCATCTTCTTTCTGAAAGGTTCAGCTACGTTTTCATCAAGCCTTATGAAACGGTAGATTAAAAGCTCCATTTTAGCTATAGAATATTTTCCTGCAGCGTGTGAAATTGTCTCTTTAGCGCTACGCTAATTGATTCCTGTGTTGTGATCAGTTGTTTGGATGGATGGAGTGGCCTCTGTGTGTTTAGTCAGTCTACCTTGATGTGATTGTCTAATTGAAGCGGAGCTTGAGCAAATCAAGCTGGACACTTTGGGGGAACGGCTTTACAGCTCTTGCGCTAACAGCAGCTAGAAAATCCAGAATGGTCTTACACCATTTGACAGCTGTTGTTTTCTTAGCTGATGCTGAGTCCGCATTAGAAGCCTGTATTGGGACACTGTCTGACTCGTTGTAAATCACGAGTGGTCAGGTAGTTTGAGCACTGGACCTTGGAGCAAAGTGACAAGGGTCGCTGGCTTTCCAGGTCACACCGGTGGAATGATTAATGGCCATGGCTGTGCTTTCTCCGTAGCCTGGTGCATCCCGCTGCTAGCTATAGCCTGAGGGAAAGAGATGTAGTGAGAGTGTCTTAATGCACTGACAGGCTCACCTGTTCCCTCAGTTGTTTATGCAGTAATCTATCAAAATCCCCAGTGAAGCGACAGCACGTAAGTGTGCAAACGTTCATTTGTTAATTGTACTGAATTATGGATAAGTACAAGTTAAAAGTCGATTAACCTGCAGAGACCCCGAGCATTGATACTGATGTATTTTTCTCTCCTTGAAAGTGTTTTTTAGGAAGCCACTGATTCTAAAAATATTTTACTCATTTGACAGAGGGATTTTGAAAAAAGGTGCAAAATTATGATGCAAACAGCTTTTAGAGGTTACAAAATGTCACATATATTATACAAGGTTACACAATACTATCAAAATTAATGCTGTTCTTTTGAACTTTGTATTATCATGGTTGATAATAAGTAATGTTTCTTGAGCACCAAATCATGTGACAATGGAGTAATGACTACTGAAAATTCAACTTTGCCATCACAGAAATATATATATATATATATATTTTTAAATATAAATCTTAAATATAATCAAATCAAAAGTTATATCAAATTCTAATTATATTTAAAATAGTACTGTATTTTTTTTAATCAAATAAATCAAATGAAGAGTTTGTTTAGAAGCAAGAAAAAATATTTTATAGGATATAGTGGTCGACTGATGTTTTTTTTTTTTTTTGAAGGCTGATGCTGATATCTTGGAAAGCAGGGTGGCTGATAGCCGATATTAGGCCAATAAATGTATTTCTTTTAATTAATATTAAAGAAATGTGAAATAATCGGAAAATGGATTAAAATATAAATGTGTAAAATAAACATGCTTTAAGACAAAGTAATTTTCACAAATAAATAAGTGTTTAATACATGTTAAATAAAATAATAATTAAAAAGGAAATAAATACTATGACCAATAGGGCACTCAGTATTCTGGGTAGTTTGTGTGTTTTGGGAATGATATTTTTTAAAATAAGCCAATGTAACACTCATATTACTTAAAGCACACAGTGAAAATAACATGAATATGACAGTGGGCGAATGCATAAAGTGCAGCATAAATTGAAATCAAGAGTTTAAAGTTTGTTGATCATGCTTCTCTAGTGAAGCTGAACTGCTCCTGTCTGCATTTAATTCGCACAGACCGACTGTCACACAGAGAACAAGAAGGATAGAAGTTTTGTGAAATTAAATGTTCGTTACTAGTCATTCAGAGATTTGTTTAAATTATATAAATGTGTATTTGCTGAATCCTGACAGCAAAAGAGAAAATATTATAATATTTGCTTTTCTATTACTAATAATATTAAAGCAATCATTATAATACTTTGTTGTATACATTTTACTTCCTTTGTTTAACTGTTCTATCTGATTTTTAGAAATACTTCTATCTGTATTAGACAGGACTAAATGACGATGGTAAACAAGAGGGAGAACTTGAGCACTGTGAACATATCGGCCAAAAAGAAAAATGTATCCGCTGATGCCGATTTTGAAAAATGCCAAATATCAGCCGATATACCGGTCGACCACTGGTAGTCTACAATCAATGTCCCAATAAGTATTGGACCAGGCCACACAAATTACAAATGGCTAAATGTTATTGCATTTGATATTTTGCAAAATATCAAAACAAATGACTTGATTTGGACCGATATGACCTAAAGGTCTTAGGGTGTATTCACACCAGGAAAGTCCAGTAGTTCACTTGTTTTGGTCCGGACCAAATATAATGTTTATTTATTGTATTTTATGTTTTTGGTGTGGTTCGCTTTTATGCTGCCCTTTTTTGCAAGTGAACTAGAAACTGTAAACAACACCACATTTGTGCTTAAGGTCATCCATTCATTGGTTCATCCGTTCAACCATACAGGTTTGGAAGCGGACCAAGACCACCTCTTCAGTTGGGTCTTGGTACGGTTGTTTGGTCCACACTCGAATGTGGTAAATGTATTCACACCTGTCCAGAAGATCTGCACCAAGAGAGGAAATGAACTCAAGTTTGATTCAATTGAATCAAACAAGACAGGTGTGAATACACACTTAGATTCAAACTCTGTTAGGGAAGCTGTGTAAATTGTTTCCCTAACAGTTACCGAGCCGGTTGTTCCTGTACACAGTTTGGTAGTTTCTTTGGATAAAAAATAAATATGAAATGCAACAGCGTTCATACCAACAGTGATTACATTTCTAGAGGCCACCATGTTTCTGTATTTTCGATTGCCAGTAGACGTTCATACTCCGGCCGTTATCAGTGGCGGATTACGCAAGCTTCACTGTTTGCACTCCTATTGCACATTTCTCTGGCATTTTTGCAATTACTTTTAACCAGCTGGTCTCAAGGTGTTTTTGGGTGGATTTCGTACTTCTTAAGTTCACACAGTTGCCCTAGCAGAGTAACCACTGGTGTACTCATGAAATGAACCATGAACCTGATCCACTAATGCTTTAAAACCGCAGATTCCAAATACTTATTTGTAGTGACATTTACAACTCAAGATGTCTGATAACTACTGAGCAGATCGGGGTATTTCAGGGTGAGAGTCCTCATGCCTAAAATCCCTGCGGAATGATTCATTAATGATGCAGAAATGTACCATCTTCATATAGCATTAATTTCATCATTTTCCCATCTCTGTATCTCTCTTCCGTCTCTTCTTGTTTGTTTACACCAGTTTTTCATGAGGAATTCTGTCTTAAAGTGTCTTTTAACATCAATGTCAGTAAGTTCACACAGACTAGTGACAGCTGATCAGAGATACACATGCTCCCTTCGCTCTCTCTCTCTTTCACTCTCTCGTTATGAATTCTGCATGACTCCGAGGTATTGCACATGTCATACATGTCCACTGTTTCTCATGACAGAAGCATAAATGATTAAAAACTATAGGTGCCCAAGTTAAAACCGTGATATATAGAATTTATTCAGTGTTTAACTTCTTCTCTTATTCCTCACATTAAGGCCAGTAAATGCATTAGGCATCATTATTATTTGTTATTTTAAAAATATTGCAATCATTTTTTTACTAACACACGTAGTAATATTTATTGTTAATGCAAGTTTGTTCCTAGTATGTTTATTTTTTTAAATAATTTCAGTTAACTCATAAAAAAAAAAAAAAAAAAAAAATATATATATATATATATTTTATTTTTAATTCTATTTATTTTTTTTTTAACTTGGAAATATTAAAAGTAGAAATTAAGTAAAAGTAGAAATTAATCAAGGTTAAAAGACGTTACAATGTTACTGTTACATTAATAGCATATTGAACCTTTATTATTGTTGTTAAGTGGTTTGACTAATTTCGACATTAAATGTAAACTTTTAAAAAAAATCTTCTGAGGTTTATCATGCTTATTTTAATCTTTTGGCAACAATAACTAAAACAGTTGTTCTACATACTATATTTTGGAAAATTGTAATAACTTTACTTTGATTATAAATGTCTTTGCTGTCACTTTTTAGTCAATTTAATTGATTCTTGCTGAATAAAATTAATGATTTCTTTATTATTCTTATATTTTTAAAAAGTTACTGACCCCAAACATTTAAAACAGCAGTGTGTGCATTTTATTTACTGTAATTGTCACTTGATGTACATGAAGATAATCAGTTTAGAGCTGATCACAATTGTTTACGCCTCTCAATCATCTTCAATCTGTCTCCACAGCTCACTCTACAGAGCACCAAATCCAGAGTGGCCTTCTTCCAGGAGCTATAGCCATCCAGACACATTGGACTAGTGTTTGAATGTGTGAACAATGTATTTTTGTGTTTTTATCACATTCCTGACAAGCTGTGACTTATTCCTTTTATGATCCTAGCGCATTCTGGTAATGAAGAAGTATATGTGGCTAAAGTTTACATTACTCTAAAAAGGACCAAACTCTCATGTAAACAGAACTACAGAGGGAGTGGAGCTTTTCAGACCGCCGCACACACACACACACACTAACATAAACACATTCACATACAGAGACACACTACACATTGTTTCCCAATATCCTTTTATCTGCAGGAGGTCAGAATTCCATTATGAAGACACTACGGTTAAGCAGCGTACACACACAGACTACATATATCTCTGCACTGCATCCTAAATCCATCTCTCCGGTTGCACAGCAGATATCTCGATCAATATGTGTCAGAATAATTGGCTAAAGCAGTGGTATTGCACCCTTGTGCCGTATTAGTTCGAGAGTTTGTTTTTTGGGGTCCAATATGGAGCTGTCTGGTCGTTCATAAGGGGTGTATTAAACCTAAATGTTACAGTATAAAAGAGTTTACTTCCTCTCAGAGGATAGTTTAGCACAGGATATTTTAGGGAAAGAAAACCCTTTGGGATCACACTGTTTGGATATGAAATATTTGGATTTTTTTTTTAACTGTACTCAGTTTAAAATGTTTTACAATGTTTTAAAGAGTTTGAATATATTTTTGAAAATGTTTTTGTGCAAAGGAATAAATGAATGGAAATTATCTTAAATATACTTTGAGTGTCCTTCTTTTGGATGAATGTTCACACTTTGCTGTGAACATTTTCCTAGCCCTTTAAACATCTGTGCCAAAAGCACGATTAATACCTCAAATCATGTGACTATTTTTCAGTGATAAGATGTACAATTTTCACCTAGGGGGTGATAAAACGGGGGGAAAAAAGCCTTGCATTATGGCCATAAGCATCGTGCAACAGCAGTTGCTCACTTTATCAGCAGTCTTGGTTCCAGAAACTGTTTTCACATTCATTTTCTCCATTGGGATTTCGAAATATATATTCAGTATTAAATTAAAATAAATTAAAATTTAGGCAGAAACAAAATCTAAGAAAAAGTATCTTAAAAAAACAAAAAAAGTATTCTTAATTCTTTTTCCTTTTGGAATGAAAAGCATAGCGCATGAAGTATTATGAAAGATGTGATTGTGTTTATTTCAAAATAGATTTTCCAAGATAGATTTGATTGTTTTGCTGATCTTCACAGGAGTGGGTGTTTACTGGATGGTTGTCATTTCTATGGTAATAACCTCAGAAATTCCACTGTTTTAAAAATATTGAAATCTGAAGTGACTTCTACAAATGCACATATCATCACGTAACAACAGAGATCGTTGTATGTCTTATTGTTAAAAATCAATTTCTGCTTGGAGAAAGTGAACGAAATGTTTACTCCCAGAACCCAACTGTTAAGCTCCACTGTGTTTTGGGATGTTTTCTGTGTCTTATGTGATTGTGTTTGTGTGTGTGGATGTTTGAAAGGACAGAAATGTATTGAGAATGGCGATCAAACAGCAGACTGTTGGATTTTCATCTTCCTGGGTAATGTTATGTAAGGTAAATCTATATAATCAGCCTAAAAAAATAATTTGTATTTGTTACATGAAAGCTGCAACTATCTCAATTATGGCATGAAGGATTAGTCAGTGAATTAGAATTCGGTATGACGATTAATTCATTAGTTTAATAGCTCATTAAACTCAAAGCACTAAATATTGTGGAAATATGCAGTGTTTATGTATTTTAATCTCTTGTAGTTTTCCCCTAATAGCAGCATTTGTATTATTTGTTACCAGTGACGACAATAACTATAATTTAGCTGGGCAGATGTCTAAGCTGTCTGCTTCATGTATCATACTTCCTATAATTCTCATTATCATTAACACAGTCTGAGACGCAAACTCCCCATCACTCATCGGTTTCTGCCCTTCCTCAATACAATGTCTGAATGTCAGGACGAGTGACAACGTGATTGACAGCTGGTTCGAGAGATATTGACAGGCTGTCGTGGTCGGGAGAAGGATGTGCCTTAGGAGGTGACCATGTCACTATTCGTCCCATCAGTCCTTGGGGTGCAGATGGAGGGAGGCCTTGGAAGATAAAACTGCATCTGTAGGTGGTACCAAGGTGAAAAGAAGAATAGCTACTTTACTGAGGGTGAGAAAATCAGAGGCAGTGATAATCAATGGTGGCTTTTTGCCTTGGGAAATTAGTATAGTTTTTTGATTGCAGCTTACTTGGATTACACAACATGCCATTTGATTGCCCAGACTGTTCTCTAAGGGCAGGCTTGGTTTCTGATCTCAAGATACCCTGACTTTAAAGGTGAAATGTGTTGTTTTTATTATAAATGTTTTATTCTGTTTCAGTTTTATGTGCAGAGACCTCAGTGAGGCATTTGTAAGTTGACTTGTGTTAACACTGGGGCTCTTTTAACATGAGCTTGCAGGGACATGCTTTGTAATACTCTACCTGTCCTGCAGAGGACAACACCAGGTTGAGTGCAAAAGCAAGCATCTTCTGACCTCCAGGTATGTCCATTATTGTAGTTTACAACTTCATCTTCTGTTGCTTTATTGGCATTTTTCACCTTTTTTGACTAGTTCTTAAAGGGATAGTCTTGGTTTAATACAAGTTAAGGTAAATCGGCAGCATGTGTGGTGTAATGTTCATTAACAGGAAAACGGAGCCAATAAATGTAAATTGTCATTGTCATTATCAGTCTTAATTTAATATTATTTGTATACTATTATAGTATTTATTAATGTTTTGAATTAACTTTTGTTTTTTAGATCTTGTTTTAATGTTTTATTAACTTTAAGAACTTTTTTTTACATTTTAGAACTTATGTTAGTTGCACTGAAACAAATTTCACAAATAATTACAAAAATTTACAGCGTAGTTGCCATATATTATGTGTGTGTGTGTGATTATTTATATATATATATATATAATGTACTGTATGTATGTACAGTGCCCTCCACTAATATTGGCACCCTTGGTAAATCATTTTATTGTGAATTCCAGATAATCTCCACCAAACTGCAGTTTAGTTATTGTGATTTTTAAATAACTACAAAATGCAGCTAACTAACACAAATAAAACACAATAAAAACATAACAAAAAAAGACAGATTTTGAAAATAAAATAAAAAATTGATCTGTTTTTGCTATTAACTCTTCATATATTAAATGATAGATTAAATATTTGTATTTTCATTCTAACTATATTTCAATTACCAGGAAACATTTGCATCAGTTCTTCTATTAAAATTGTTAAATATTTGTGCTGTAAAGTTGTTATTATGTATGCACACATAATGTTACCAAGAATAGATCTTGGCTATACCATTTTTTAATATTTATGAACTGGCCTCTGTCACAGTTCCCCAAATTTTTTAAAGAAAAAGAGACAAGTGGAAATGTACTTTTTGTGGTATGTGTATTATGCAACAAGTCCTGGTGTTTCAGCTTTGCTCTTTCTGCTTTAGTAACAACTTAGCAGCTACCTAACCACATCTTATTAGCAACCGCATAGAAAGGCATATATTACTATATTCAAATTACTCAAGGCTCAAACTTGAAACTTCAAATCTCTCTTGAAACTCTTTTTAAACTTTCAGTTAAGGCTGTCAAGCCAGCACTCCCAACTTGGGCTGCAGAAATTACACACTTCACCCTTAATCTTCATAAAACATTATATAAAATATGCTTCACCCTTAGTCATTGAGGTACTGTAGTACTGTAGGCTGACTGGATTGCTGATTGGATGTCAGCGCTTGTTTGAGACGCTAATGAATGACATTGAGTTCAGTGATTCATTTCTCTGCTTAAATAGTTTTAATAGGCTTCAGGTGACTTACACATACCCCTTGACAGGATGGAAGAATGCAGTGGGAGTGTGTGTAATTATGCTTTGCCCTCACGTCCATGCAACGCCTGCTTTGTTTTGTATTTGCGTCATTGAAAATAACAGTAGGACATAACGGTTATCTCAAAGGACTGCCTGCAAAAAAATCACTACCAGCCTTTGAGATCAATGGGGAGCATCAAGCCTGAGTGCGTACACTCACACACTCCATAAATTTATGCAAATCATATCCATGCAACAGAATATGTTTGGATGTGGCGTGTGTTGAAATGTCAGGGGGTGTATAATCAGTTTAGCTCTTTTGTTCTGACTTTTTTTCGGTTTATTGAACCATTATACCAAACTATGGTTGAATGCTTGATTCTGATTGGCTGACAGGCATTCCAGGGTCTTGATTAGTGTACTGAAAATGTCCTTTAACACTGTATTTACTGACCAAATTATAGTTCTGTATCACATTGCTGCATTCTTTGTAAATTAACAAGACTTCAATTAGGCCGAAGAGTGACTGTTTACTGTTTAGAAATGGCTGTTCAACTTGTATAGTTTACTTTTTTTCTGTGGAACAAAAGTTTAGAAAAATTGGGAAGATACAGTATTGTTTTGATCTATTTGTAATTGAAGTTTGGAATGAAATGAGTTGATCAATTCCAATACTAATACTAATATATTCTAACTCTTTATGTTGATGGGTCCACAACATACAACATACTGACTGTGGGTAACTTATTCTACTAACCCTAAACCTATTTTAACAGTCTACTCTGAGTTAATAGACATGTAGTTGCAAATTAATTAGAATTGGTTGTTGTGTAGTTACAAAGTTACTTATATTTAGTAGAATGTCTAAAGTGGACTATCATTTTTTTTTTTTTTAATCTTGACATCTTGATCTTTACAAGTTAATTTAGCTACATTCTAATTCAAATTGAAATATGTCTTTCTTTTGACCAATGTAATCTATATCTTGATATTTTTCCCTTCTTTAGGGAAGTTATAGAAATGCTCTTGGTGCAAATGAGAACATAATGAATATCTTTGTTGTATTTTCCATACATTTCTATAAAAACTACTAAATTCAACTACTAAACTACGTTATTCGCAACCTAACTATGATGACTTCCACTTCTGAGGATCTTTAAAATGTGAAAAGAATCCATGTAACTGTAACGCTGTTTCAAAGCAGGACATTATGTCTATGGTGTAAGAAAGTGGTTTTAAGCATACACTATTACTTACATTTATAGTGTATGTTAAATGATCATAAAATGCTATCAAATACATTATTGTAAGAAATCATACATGCATATACAACTGTGCACTACTGTTTGGTCAGATATTTTTTTTGAAAATAATGTTTTTGACATTTTTTAATTACATTAAAGGGTTGGTTCACCCAAAAATAAATTCTGTCATTAATTACTCACCCTCATATCGTTTCAAACCCATAAGACCTTCGTTCATCTTCCGAACACAAATTAAGATATTTTTGATGACATCAGAGAGCCATCCATGTATAGCAACACAGCTGAAATGATCCCAGATCTAGAAACGTGGTAAAAACACCAGTAAAACAGTCAATACTTTTTTAAAAAAAGATTTTCGTAGCTCTGCAAAACTCCACTGATGTCACAAGGACTGTTTTACCAGTGTTTTTAGTACGTTTCTGGATCTGGATAATTTCAGTTGGAATGGCTCTCTGACTTCATCAAAAATATCTTAATTTGTGTTCTGAAGAGGAACAAAGGTCTTACGGGTTGGGAACATGAGGGTGAGTAATTAATGACATTTTTGGGTGAATTAACGCTTTAACACATTTATAATTTACAAAATTTATATTTAAAATAAATGGTGAACTTTCTATTCATTAAATAATTCTGAAAAAAAAAAGTATCACAAGTTCTGCAAAAATATTAAGACGCATAACTGTTTTTAATAGTAATATGTAATATTATTGAGAAACAAGTCATCATATTGGAAAGATTTTAGAAGTATAATTTAACTGATGCTGAAAATTCAGCTATTCAGGAGGAATATGAAAACAATAAAAAAAAAGTTTTGAGCAGCTAGTGACTATAAATACTGATGCACGCTGGTTTTAATGAGTATTCTGGGAATTTCTAGGCTGTGTATTATTCATTTCACTAAAGCAATTTTTACACTGAGACAGTCTGCTGAGACTCTCTGGGCAGTGAGCTTAATACTGAACTAGGAAGCGCAGTGAGAACAACCCACGTTTTTCTAGTTACACCGCTGTTATATATTATTATTAAAAAATTGTGCAAATGGTTGTTTTACAAATTTTCGTAGGAACATTTTGGAAATTATGTTAAATGCCCACGTTTAGGATCTTTATAAATGAGGCCCCTGGTTTTTTAAGCACTCAGATGAGCAGCGACAGCCATATTTAACTGTGTTTAAATGAGTTTGAGAATGAATTAGAGAGTGTTTGAAACTATGACAGCATCAAATCATTCATGCGCTGACTCAAGCAGAGCGTTTTATCACTGTCTCTTTGTTCCTGTCTGGCATTGTATTATCTTCCCCATCCTCACGTCTTGCTCGTCTAGTGCGGTGTCTGTCCACCGATGGGTGGTGGACCAGGGGAAGTATTACCTGAATGAAATCACTCTGCGCTCATTAGGCTGTCCAATCACTGCAGGGTGGCCAATCAGTCTATTTTTAGCCCGCGTTTTGCATTTCAGCCCATCAATCAAAACCGGACGCTTTCCACGCAGACGCTTTTCCTAAGCTCTGAACAATCGTGCAGTAGAAAACCCCAATAAAACCAACTGTGACTTATGTTGATCTGTCAGTTTATCAGCAGGGAAAATTAATTCATGAGATTTTCATGAGGCAAATGAGATTTAATATGCAGCCCATTATTTAGCACAGTAAGACTCCTGCAGAGTTTTGAAAATATTTATATAAACTGCAATTAGCAGAGAAGTTTTTTTCTGAATTTCAGTATTTTAAATCTATGTCCATGTCTATTAAATCACTTATAATTTTTTTTCCCTTAATAGTTCATTCTAGTAAAGGTTAACTGAGTTCTGCCCTTTATGTAATAGACTAAATCTCACCATATTTTAATTGTTTTTCATGATTTAATTGATTTCTTTTATGATCATAATCATCTTTATAGAGCAAGGAAGTTGAGCAGCAGTGACTGACTCTAAGCATAACATCTGATCGATACTGTAGTCTATTGTATATTACAAGACCGTTTGTGTGCAGGGCAACCAATAAAAGTTCATTTTGGGTTTATAGTGGTTTAGTGGTAGATAAAAGATCAGGTATATTGATCAAGAATTGATTTCAAAATGCTTTTTAGATTCCAGTGGACTATATTATTTGAAATTAAAGATCTTCACGTCACTGTAGTTTTTTTGCATGTGAAATAGTTTTTAAGTTTTAAGTAATATTTATAACATTAGTGTAGATATCTCAGTCTTTTGAACAGTGATGTACAAATTCTTTTAAATCCTTTTAGATTTCATAGATGAAAATTATGGAATTAATAGACTTTTGCATTCAAATTTATTACATTAGATATTCCATTTTGGTCCTAGTATATATTAAGCCATTTTATTTATATTTATATTAATATTAATACCTGTGTACTTGCATGTAACCACATAGTATCTACATCATAATGCTTATGTAACTACACATATGTAACAACCCACTAAATGGTACGTGTAAGTACAATAGTGTAACAGGACATTGGTAACAACACTTTTTAGTAATGAAAATACAAATGTGTAACAGGACTAACAACACTTTTTGGTAAAGAAAGTGTTACACTTTATATTAAGTGAACAATGTATTAACCGTGTATTTACTCTGATGTTACACGGCATCGTCCAGTAAGTTAGGATTTACATATAAATTGTGGTTGGCGTCCAGAATGTTACACTTTTTATTAAGTCTACAATTCCTGAAGCGTTACCATACCAGTGCACTGGTATTACAGTGGTGCACCAACTTTACATATCCCTAAACCTAACCCGTTTCCACCCCTTGTATGCCAGTTCCACCCCTAAACCTACCCATCTCCACCCCCTGGGTGATTATTGTTGTTCCCGTTGTACATATTGTTACAAAATACATAAAACCTGTTACACGAGTACTTAGTGAAGTAAAAAAAAGTGTTTTCAATGTCCTGTTACACATTTGTACTTACACATACCATTCAGTGAGTTGTTACATATGTGTAGTTACACAAACATTAGAACTGGAGATACTATGTACCAATATGTACTTACACTGTGGTTACATACTAGTTACTATGTAAGTATTAGGGACACTATATAAAGTGGGACCTCTAAAGCTGTTGATGTCTTTTTAATACTCATATTGTAATAAAATTTTTATATAATTTGGTGAACTATAATGTAACATCACACTTGAATACATATGAATACTTATGAGGTCATGGCAGATCGATTTAAATTTTCTATTTAAATAGTTTTACTGGTATGACTTAAAGTTATACAGTATTGCCATCTGAATGATCTGCCTCTGTTCAGTCGCCCGTCTGTCATTTATTTTATCTCTCTTTTCATGCTTCTATCCTTTGATCGGTCCATCTGTTGTTTTGGTATGTGTAACACTGGAATATCAAACCATAGCTTGTGGTATTTTTTAAAATTTCAGACAGCTCTGTGTTAAGCCAGCATTAAAAAAGCTCCTTCAATTTACTGCATATTTGATGACAGTAGTGGTTAATACCAAGCTGCCACAGCTTTATTTTTATATGCACAGTGTTTGAGGAGAAACTACATTTTAGTAAGAGTTTTCGAACATTTAATTTTAGAATTCTGTAGCTGTTTTTTTTTTTACTGCTCTCGTCCTGCTCTGTGTTGATTATTGTATTAGTGAAACACCCACCATTCAGTTATGTGTGTGTGTCTAAGATAAAAGTATTATCCTTTTTGCCATTAGCTGCCATTAAATGAACAGAGAAGTCTGCATCATTATTACACTGTTCTCATTATAACATGAGTTTCAGTAATTAAATTTAACCATGAACCCTTCTCTGTGGTAGACTGTGTGCTTGAAAATACCTTAGGATCCGCATAACCCATCCAAATCTGCACGGAGAAATGGTGACTGTAAAGATCCATGACTGTTTTGTTTTGTTCTGTTGTCTTGTGTTGTTTTGTTGTCTTGTTTTTTATTTTGTTTTGTTTTGTTTGCTTCAACATATATATATATATATAAGGTTGGGAAACACTGACCTAAACAAAACTGGTTTTAAGATAAGATGATTTTCCTGTACATTGATGCAGTGTTGTTGCACGAAAAGTAGGACATTGAAAGACTGTTTGATTTTCTGTCATTTTATTGTTGTCTTTTTTACTTTCAGAACTAATGTGCATGCTCTGTCACAGCTGTGATCAATAGCACAGAGAGAAGTTGGGTAATCAGAACCGCAAGCGTTTCGCTTCTTCCTGAAAAAGCTTCTCTTTCTCTCTTTTTAACCCCTCAACACAGTGGTTTTCCCACCACATATGCGCTTGTCTCATCAATGCAGGAAACAGCCCTAACAGTGTCACTGCTTGTCAGTATTTTCACCTTTCTATTTTTAGAGAAATGAGCGACATATAAAAACCACTGAGAGCCTCTCTTGCTTTTTTTTTTGACGGCCTTGTTTTCTTCAAAAGCCTCTCTCTCTCTTTCAGTCCTCCTCTTCTCATCCTCTCATCCTTTCAACCTCAGCTAACTTGCTTTTCTGTCACACTGTCTACCTTTCATCCCTTGTGTTCCCCCTCTCTTCTCCCACCCTCCTTTTGTCTGTCTGTGTTGAGCATGACTCCTTGACTTCCTTCAGACTGTTGTGGCAGTCGTGTCATTATGTTTGCTTGATACAAATACAACTTACTGTTATTATACATGCAATTAAACTCCTGATTCCTTCATTCGGTCGCTGATTCGTCCGTCCGTTCGTTTGTTAGTTCGTTCTATATTATATACTTTCTTTCTTTCTTTGGTCTCTTGTCTCTTGCTCTATTTTATTGTTCTGTCATTCTATTATTCTCTTTGTTGTTTTATCATCCTATCATTCTACATGTATCATTCTCTTGATTGTTTTATTTAATCAGTTAACACCCTAGCAACCACTCAGGACAGCCCAGCTTTGCCCTAGAAACATTTAACAACCTATATGTTTCTGTAAGGCCTATATA
Organism: Enteromius argenteus; assembly: GCA_032357425.1. Classification (NCBI taxonomy): domain Eukaryota; kingdom Metazoa; phylum Chordata; class Actinopteri; order Cypriniformes; family Cyprinidae; genus Enteromius; species Enteromius argenteus. The sequence continues at coordinate 1,206,351 of JAUCMR010000107.1, read as the reverse complement.
GCTTTTAATCTGATACATAAAAAAGAAAACTTCTAGTTCTACATTTACATGTATTCTCTTTCTGTTTCTCCAGTTCTTTCATTCCTCAGTTTCATCATTTATTCCTTCCTTCCCTGCTTCCCTTCCTTCCCTCATTAGCATCCTTTTCCTGTTTATTTCTATCTTAAATCTTCTCTTCCCTCCCTCCGTCTCGTCTCGGTATGATCGCTGGTGATGTTTTCTGTGAGAGAGTGTGTCATACTGCTTACTCACTGGAAAAAAAAAAGGAGGGAAAGTTCGAGTTTGCCCCACTTTTCTGTGTGCCAGGCAGGGAACTCTGCAGCTTTGACCTGGATTCTGCACAAGAACCATCCGCCAGGCTTTGACGACTCAGAGAATCATTAGATAGTCTCTCTCTCTCTCTCTTTCTTCCTCATTGTGTCTGTGCCTGTCTGGACTCTTGTTTTATTAACTGTGCCGTATCCATTGAGAAAACGAATATAAACCTCAGCAATTAATATTAAATAAACACATGAAAGGCAAAGGATTTCATAATTCACCTACATTCCCTCTGTCCTAACAGAACATCCTCCGCAGAGACTCCCGAGGCCAAGGATGGTGAGCCAAAGCGCAGAATATGCATAAGAGTGCTGTTATTAGCACCTCTCCTCATCATGTATTAAGGCCTAATTAGACGATCACAGAGTCAATGTGTGTCGCGGGGGATTATTATGTCTGCCCTGATTCAGTGCCTTGTTTATCTGGATATTAAAGGGAAGCATGTTTATGAATCCATCAGTGCAGCCTTTTCTAGCTGTGTTGGCAGGACACAATGTACAATCCGCAAGTTTGGCTCATGAATATTAATTAGATGAGTTGGTAATAGGCCAAAGAAGTTTACCTGAAGAAAGCTATTTGTTAGCACTTCCATTGATCTCATTGGCGGTTCCTAGGCTGGTATTGAACTCCTTGTAAATCTGTGATGCATTTTATCCTCTGTATCAGATTGTAAATGTCGATACATTGCCAAAAACAGTGACGCTACTGTGTATGTCTCAACAAATGAATTTCATTCTGCCGGCAGTCCATTGGGAGTCATAGAGGAGACTATTCCTCCACTACATCTTAAAGGAAATGAGAAATATTGACTGTAATTGCCAGCGTCTCTCAGTGGTGTCGGTGCCCTGGCAAGGGACATGGGCCGACATTTATTTTAAACACATGAGTGGTTTTAATTATAACGGCATTCACCAGGGCCTATCAGTGGCAAGACTAGTCAGGCTGAGCTTCAAACCGGCATGATTAACAAGCTCTTGCAAGGCAGTGTTTCTCTGCCAGTGCACCACTGAAACTTTGCTCAGACCTCTTTTTTGGAGAGTTCTCTAAAGCTATGGTTTTAGTCAGGTGTTTTTGCCATTTTTATAAAAAATTAAGGTATTGCTATTTTTTAAAAAAAATTGGGGCGGGGGGTGTGGGAGGGATACGAAAACCAGTCAGTATCTGGTGTGACCACCATTTGCCTCATGCAGTGCAATAGAGTTGATCAGGTTGTTGATTGAGGTCTGTGGAATGTTGGTCCACTCCTCTTCTATGACTGTGCAAAGTTAATGGATATTGGCAGGAACTGGAACACACTGTCATATATGCTGATCCAGAGCATCCCAAACATGCTCAATGGGTGGCTTGTCCGGTGAGTATGCTGGCCATGCAAGAACTGGGATGTTTTCAGCTTCCAGGAATTGGGTACAGATCCTTGCAACATGGGGCCAGGCATTATTATTATTATTATTATTATCCCTGAGAGGGTTTCTGACAGTTTATGCAGAAATTCTTTGGTTATGCAATCTGAGTGTTGCAGCAGCTGTCCGGGTGTCTGGTCTCAGATGATCTTGGAGGTGAAGATGCTGGATGTGGAGGTCCTAGACTGAAAAGGCCTTTGGAGACGGCTTATGGTAGAGAAATGAACATTCAATTCACAGGCAACAGTTCTGGTGGACATTCCAGCAGTCAGCATGCCAATTGCACGCTCCCTCATCTGTGGCATTGTGCTGTAACTGCACGTTTTAGAGTGGCCTTTTATTGTGGCCAGCCTAAGGCACACCTGTGCAATGATCATGTTGTCTAATCAGCATCTTGATATGCCACACCTGTGAGGTGGATGGAAAAGTGCTCACTAACACAGATTTAGACAGATTTGTGAACAATATTTGAGAGAAATGGGTCTTTTGTGTATATAGAAAAAGTCTTAGATCTTTGAGTTCAGATTATGGAAAATGGGGGCACAAACAAAAGTGTTGCGTTTATAATTTTGTTCTGTGTATCTATCGTTTGTTCATTTGTTAATTCGATCATTTTATCTCTATCTGTCTGTATTTCTTTCTCTCTTTCTTTGGTCTCTTGCTGTAACATTTTATTGTTCTGTCATTCTATTATTCTCTTTGTTGTTTTATTACCCTATCATTCTATATGTATTTGTATTGTTCTAACTTTCATTTCATCATTCTCTCTATTGTTTTACCTATTCAGCCAGTTAAGACGGAGCTCACCTACCAGTGCCCTATAAACATGTACAACCCCACAACTGCCTAGCAACACCCTAGCAACCACTCAGGACACCCCAGCTTTTACCTAGCATTGCCCTAGAAACATTTAACAACCTGTATGTTTCTATCGTTCTGTCTATTATTGCATCGTTATATATAGTTGTTCTATCTATTGATCATTATATTTATCCTTGTGTCCATTAGTACACCATTAATCTGTTCATCCATTTGTCTAACCTTCTACTCATATACTCATATAAATCCCATATTTAAATTGGTGCACATGAAAACAATGTTGTGCAATATATAAGAACAATAGTTTGTACTTTCTTATTTCTTTGGTCATGCCAAATGTCCTTAATGCATGTTTACTTTTTTTTTTTTCTCAATGGAAGATATATATAAATGTTTTAAATATTTATTTGATTAAATGATCAGGACTGAAGTCCACAACAGTATAACTCATTGAACAGACTGTCTGTCTCTCATCATTTTCAATATCAACTGTAGACATGACTTCTACCTGTAGTCCTTACTCATTTTCAAGGGTTAGTTCACCCCAAAATGGAAATTCTGTCATTAATTACTGACCCTTATGTAAAATTAAGATATTTTTGATGAAATCGGAGACCCATCTGACCCTCCATAAACAGAAAAACAACTGAAATGTTCCCAGGTCCAGAAATATAGTAAATACATCGGTAAAACAGTCCATGTGACATCAGTTGCTTAACTTCAGCTTTGTAACGCCATGAGAATACTTTTTTATTTTTGCGCAAAGTAAACAAAACTACCACAATTTACTTAACCAATTTTTTCCCCTGAGTTACGTCTTCCACCATTTTGGATAGTATCACAACGCAATGCAATGCATTGGCAAGCTTTAATGTATTTGATGTGATCAGCCTTATTTATATCCGGCGGGAAGTGCACATGAGCGTAATCATAATAATCGTTGTGATATTCTCTAAAATGGCGGAACTCAGAGGAGAAGAATGATTGAGTAAATCATATTATTTTTGTTTTCTTTGCACAAAAAAAGTGTTGCAAAACTGAAGTTGAACTACTGATGTCACATCCTTTTTTTCTGATTTGTTTACTATGTTTCTGGACCTTGATCATTTCAGTTGTGTTGCTGTCTATCCAGGGTCAGATGGCTCTCAGATTTCATCAAAAATATTTAAATTTTGGTTCTGAAGATGAACGAAGGTCTTATGGGTTTGGAACAACATGAGGGTGAGAAATCGATGACAGAATTTTCATTTTAGGGTGAACTAACCTTTTAATGAACAATAACATTAACAATGTAGCGAAGGGTCCTCAACAGGAGTCCTGTCTATCAGTGTCTGCTCTTAAGCATATTAGATTAATATATACCATACTTCTATTCTGGTAATATTCTGGGAAAATGTGTTAAACTAAAATGCAATATGAAGTTTAAACAAAGCACCAGCCTGAATTAGGTGGAAAACTCCTGCTGATTTATTCTCTCTGGCTATTGAAATTACTTTCAGTGCTTTTCAAATGAAAGAAAAGTTTTGCAGTGTTTTGTTAAACTTTGTGAGAGAAGGGCGATGTGGGCTCTGGAAAAACGCATTTCATGCTCTCTAGCTTCTAGCCTCCCAGGTAAAACTTCAGTCTGGTTTGCAATTACGGCTGTAATTCAATTGACACTTAATCACCCGCTGCAGAATGTAGCAATAGTGTTTGTGCTCTAAACCTGCAATCAAACCGCTGTGATTGTGAGTTACACCACATAGTACCACTAGAGCTCAACTCTCTTGAATTATTAGAGCTAGTCCTCCAAGCACAGTCGCCCGAGACAGCCTATGAAAAGCCTGTTTTTGAATTTTTGCCTATGCATTAGATCAAATAATGTAACTGAGCACTGAGAAATATTGCATTTGAGACACTTGCAGCTTTCTGCAGTCTGTCAAAGCAAGTGAGATAGTGATAGCTCAGGCTTTGACATTGATATTGTATGACTGCTTCTCAAAAATTGAAAAGATATTCATGGTTTGCCGAATGGACTGTCCTTTCCTTTGAGAATCTTTTGCTCTCGGCTTCATTCAGACTTGTATATTCAGCTGTCCAAGTCTAATATTTATTTCGGAAAAACATAATTATTTTTTAAATATGTTTCGTCTTTATAATGTTCTTCAATGAAACATTTTAAGAGTAATTCAAAGCGCTACACTCTAATTTATGTTCTTATCCGCAGTTTCGGTTACTTTCTTTTCTTGTTTGAAGAAGAATTATTATGTGAGCTCTCTCTTTACCCACACACACATACTCTTATCCACAAATGTAGGCGCGAAATCAAATGCAAATGTAGCCTAGTTGAACATCCTCCCATACTAATTGGAATATATTACTTGTAATGTTTCTGGGGAGCTTGTGGAGAGGTCCTCCCCTGCCATTTCAATGACCGTAACTGGACCCAGGGCTTTTTTGCTAGTTCGCTAAAACTTATTTCTTGATTCACTTTTTCAGTTTCGTTCCAATACAGGCCTGAAACACATTTAGAGGTAGTGAAGTTATATTGCTTCCTCCTCTATTGAGTTAGTGATAAAGACTTTTTTTAAAAGCTTATTTTAGATTTTTTTATTTTAAGACATATTGAATATTACGCCGTTTACTGTATATAATCATGTAGTACATTCTGTACTGTGTGTACATATTTATAATGTAGCATGTATAAAATGCATACACATGCATGCACGCACAAATATGAATATGCATATAAAAAATATTCAAACCCCTCCGTGTGTTTTATTTATTTATTTATTTTTTTAAATGAACAAAATTCAAATTATGATTTGCAAAGCTTGTTGCATCATACCCCAAAATGAAGGTGCTTCAACTAAGTTATGAAAACTTATGCAGTGTATGTACAGTATTTCAGTTTTATTTATTATTATTTTTTTGTAACAGTTTTATAAAGTAGTGGCAGTTCTGTTTTTGCTCTTCCATTATGGAGTATGGAGTGTAGATTGATTTGGAAAAAAGTAATTTAAAGCAGTTTAACATAATTGGCTGCAACATAACAGAACATAAAAAAAGAGGTTTGAATAATTTGCAAAGCACTACACACACACACACACACAGTAAAACCGTAATATTGTGATTATTACCATTTCTAATACGTGTTTTATATTTGATTTTTTTTTTTTTTTAAACTCCAGTCTTCATCCTTCAGAAATCATTATAATATCTTTAGAAAAATATCATTATCATTGTTGAAATGCAGATTTCTTTCAGAATTATTACTAAAGTAACAGCATTTTATTTGCATTATCATAGCATTATAATTTAATAATTTATTATGAGAAGAGCAGAGCTAGAATCAAAATGAACAAAAAGCTCAAATATTATTTTTACTGCATAACTACCATTCTTTCATTTGTATTTTTTTGATAATTTGATTGTTATTCTACAATAATAAAGAGTGAGCATAGGCTTTTGTAAACTTTTAAATAGTAGTATATGTTATTTTCATAGTACTTATTATTTCCAGAAACAAAACCAAACAACATTTGCAACATATTTTATACATTGACTGGATGATGAGAAGTAATGGCTGTTATGGTTAAGATTTATTAATTTAAAAATCAGTGCTGTTTGCCTGGGGTGTTTTGAATGGCTTCTGGACATTGCTATGCCATTTTATTTAGATTGTTTGCGACAGGTCAGTAGATCATGAAAATCCAAATATGGATCTGAAAATCATACTCTGAATGTATACTAATTGTGTAATGCAGTAAGGTTTTCAAACGTTACTGTCCGAAATTGCTGAAAGTTAAACTTTAATCCATCAGAACCGAAAGGCCAATTAATTTCATAACTGCAATCAAAGTGATAACTGCCATTTTCAACATTTGCCAAGTATATAATTACCCCGCATCGCTGAAGCCACTAAACCAAGTGGGCTATAATGGTTGTGATAGTATATTATGTAAGCTGGATTGGACACTTACCCAAACCTGTGTTGTTGTAGTTCAGAATTTACAAAGAGGGGTTAATTGCCACTTAATATCAAATGATATCTATCTGCATAATGCAACGTGGGTGATCTGAAGCCCAAACATCCGAGCCGATCTCTACCTGCTTGCCTCTCGAACACAGTGGGCCTGAACTGCATTAACCTCTCACTGATCCATCATGCATCCCACACGAGCGGGAATGTAATGAAGTCCATGTGAGCGGCTTTATTTATCTCTCTTCTCGAGCGCTCTTAAAGCTGATGACCTCTCGTGTGTGATGTCATGCTTCCGTTGTTGTAACCCGAATGCAGGTAATGAGCATTTTTTTGAGGCTGGGACAGGAAGCGATTTTGGTCGATGGTGTTCAGGGTCAGGGAAAGGGTCGAGATTGAGTCGCGTCGAGGATAGAGTCCGTAAACAGGTGTGAATCGTGAGTTATGACATCTAAAATGTCATCTTGTCTGTTTAAGTTGCAGCGGGAAGGTAGTGGAGCTGTTGTGATGGGTTTTGTCAGAGGATGTTATTGACTGAGATGTGGAAGCGAAGCACATCATGAGGAAATCCCTGTCTGTGGCGTTCGGGTCACATTGATGCATTACTGTTCTCCTCCAAAGTGCATCTGTCAGTGTTTAGGAATTGCATGTTATAATGTGCTTTCTCTCTCTCTCTTTGTGTAACGTTGCCTTTGGCTTCCTCCTACGGCTGTATAAACATAAATAAATTGAAGCGCACAATGCAGGAAACTGTGTCATCTCTGTAAAGGTCAGCCGTGTAAAATCAAACCGCTTTTTCCTAGAGAAACATAATGGGAATGGAAAACAATGCGTCTCTCATTTTTCTGTGTACTGTATATCTCCCTTTCTTTCTGGCAAGTTCAATAGAATGGGAGTTTCAGCACATTTTGTACAACAACATCAGTTTGTTATTTTAAATAAACAAAATCAAACTGGTTAATTGTAAAGGAAAGACCATAAGGAAATAACCAAAAACTATTTTGGTTATTTGCATTTATTATATATTTATTTAAAGAGGGCATCCTACATTTTTATTTATATAAAAATTATATAAAATCATACATATATTTGTCTTTTGGTCAGAGTATTGTGGATGATGCATATTAACCAGTTGGTTAGATGCTACAAGAGACTATGGTTATTGGTTAATATTGTTTTTTCCTCATTTGCTTGATTTTGCTTGTTTTGATGAAGCTGCTCCAAAAACTGTTATGTAATGTTGTCCATGTTTTATGTCATAAATCAAGTAAACATTATTTAAATCACAGCAATACAAAGCAGTAATATACAAAATATTGTTTTATTGCGTTTTAGAAACGGAATGGTTTGTTTGTCTATTTTAAATGCATTATTTTAAGCCTTGCGACATTAGTATGGATACAAAATATAAGCATCCTTATGTAAGTTTCATAATATAAGTGCTATTAAAGTTTGAAGAAAACTATCCTGAAATATTTTGTAAACATTTTATGTTTAGCATGCTTTTGCCTGTGGTTTAATAGCTGGGTATCACACACGAGGAGTTTTTGATGCTTTGGTGCACTTCAGATTCAGTTATGATTCTTCAGATAGAGCGTATATATCCTCTAGAGCCACATATATCAAAATTACCATCATAGAAAATTATTAGATAGGCTCCTGTGGTAAATAGTTTGTTGTGGCCTCGCTTCGCTTGAGCTTAGTCTGTGGCAGGCCGAAGTGTATTTCCCAACGGAGGAATGATCAAAGCAGTCTCCTTTAGGATGCAGTTTAATGTGTTTAAAGATTTAGCGTGGGTTTTTATAATTGATGGATATTATGCATAAGGCTTGATATTAAAATACTTTTTGCACATTTTTACTTCAGTACTGCTGACTATTTAGAAATTAACTGGCACTTTGGAAATGTAATGTAATATTTTCTAGTGAAACACAGTATTCAGCTGGAAATAATGTTGAGTGGACATTTATTTAATTCATCATTTATTATTTTTCATCACTGTCATTGACATAATTTTTTTCACACCAGTGTGGTTATTGCTACCTAAAACTATTTAAACTAACATTTTTGAAATTATAGAAATCAAATAAAATATAACAATTAGATGGAAAAATTTCTTGCTGCGATTTATTATCACAATTTCAAATTATACATTAGAATAAGTAATAATGTGTTATCGACTTAAAACAAAATTATGTGCCTGTGCTTATTTAAAGTCATTTAAGTTTACTTAGTTAATTTATTTTAGTGTTTAAATTATTTTAGTGTTTACATTAATTTAACAAAAATTTAAGCTTAAATAAAATAAATTAAAGATAGATATAAATATTGAATAAATAAATATTTAATACATATTTATATTAATATATATGTATATATATACCAGGGTAAGTATGCAAAGCACATCAACTGGTCACTGGGGTTCCTCAGGGATCAACTCTTGGACCCCTCCTCTTCTCCACATATACTACATTGTTGGGTCCCATCATACAAGCACATGGTTTCTCCTACCATTACTATGCTAATGACACACAGCTGTATATCTCATTTCAACCAGGTGATCCAATGGTTACTGCACGTATCTCAGGCTGCCTGGTGGACATCTCTGCGTGGATGAAAGAATAGCACTTACAGCTCCACCTGTCAAAGACTGAGCTTCTTGTCTTCCCTGCCACTCCAACTCTACAGCATGATTTTACCATCCAGGTAATTTAATCAACAATTACCCCATTGAGTTGGGTCGGAAATCTTTGTGTAGTCTTCGATGAACAGTTGACTTTAAAAGACCACATTGCAAAAACTGCATGATCTTGCAGGTTTGCATCAGAAAGATCAGGCCCTTCCTAACGGAGCATGCTGCACAACTTCTTGTCCAGGACATTGTCAGTTCAGTCGTCTGCATTGCTCTTCTAGCTGGACTTCCATCATGCACAATCAAACCTTTACAAATGATTCAGAATGCAGTGGCACGACTGGTCTTCAACAAACCCAGAAGGGCCCATGTCACACCTCTCTTTATCTCCCTGCACTGCACCGGTTACAGCTCGCATCAACTTCTGCTAAATGAATAAATGTAAATATAACACAAATTACAAACGTTTGTAACAGAATTATTAAACTAAATTAAAATCAAATTTGACAAAATAAAAATCTGTAAAAAAAAATAGGCTTATATGAAACCTGCAGTTTAGTATTTAAAAAAAGTGTATAAATAATACTAAAATAACACTGTTCCCCAAGTTCATGGCCTTTGTTATAGTTTTTAGATTCATTTAATAAAAAAATAAAGACTGTGGTGATGTGATCAGTGAAGACAAGGTCAAAGAATGGAATTCAAAAATGGCATATGATAGCGCCATGGCTCTCATGTTTTTGTGGCCAAAAGTGCTTTTTATTTGTAAAAAGCTCTCCTTAATTGTATTTACCCTTCAAAAAAGACTTGTGTTCCACAGAAAAGGGAACTAGTCGAATTTTGTCTTTTTTTAGATGAACTATCCCTTTAAAAAGTAAAAAAGTTGTTTCATATGACCTTTTTAAGCCACTTCATTAGTGCATATGTGTAGCGGTGCAGGGATCACACCTCATTTCTTGATGTCAGATTGAGGTGATTTAATCTTGCCCCTGGCAGAACGGTCAAATGGTGAGGACTGTTTAATGTTCCTGCACTGCAGGTTTCAGCTGCCTCTCTGAGGTAAATCGACAGCACAATGAACAAAGATTGAGAAAGCGAGACAGGAGGAGAGGGTCACAGAGATGGAGCGAGAGGGAAAAGGCGTAAGAAGGTGGACAATGTGATGGAGAAGGACGTGGTGAGGGAAAGGCAGAGCGATAGCGATAAAGAAATGCTTCTGCTGCGGCAGCGTGTGAAGGCTTAGGCTGCCTGTGGTGGAGAATGTTAATGGAACAGCAGCTCCGTTGCAGGGATTTTCCACTCAACCCCTGAGAGAGCCGCCTGACAGGAGAGCTAACACACAAACAAACAAACAAACACACCCGCAGAAATTGCAACCAAGGGAGCTCCTCGTAAACGGCATGCGGGAGAGACACCAATTCATTCAAGCCTAAACGGCAGAGGTATGCGAATGAATACAAAATGCACAAATATGCTCGCTCAGAAGGAGATAACGCTTCGGATTAAACGCCTTCGAGTTGAATAAACAACTTTGAGCATTGATTTTCAAGTCGTTGATTGACAGGAATATTGTGTAGTACATAAAACCCAGAAGGGAAATTTATTTCCAGATTGAATTACATTTGTCATTCGAAGGCTTTCATGCCATGAATTGACAGCCTTTGTAAGTGATGAAATACATTGTATGGCATGTCACTGTACTGTATTTATTTTTGCTATTGGACCGCTAGGGATAGTTCACCCAAAAAATGCACATTTGCTAATTTACATACCCTCAGGCCATCCAAGATATGGGTGACTTTTTTTTCTTCAGCAGAACAGTACTTTTTTTTTTTTAAGGTGAAACTGTAGACCTTGGTGATTCATAAAATGCAACTCAATTGCCACCATCACTGAAAAAAAGTATGTACAGGCAAGACAAAATTAATAACCGTGGCTCCTGACAATATATTAAAGGGATAGTTCACTTTGAAACTAAAATTGAAGTTTATCAGCTTACCCCAATGGCATCTAAGGTGTAGGTGTCTTTTTTTCTTCATTAGATCCAATGTTGAGATTTGTAAGTCAAACCGTTGTAGTCTCTCAGTAATATAATGGTACAGGGAGCTTTCTCTTTGAGAGGAGGAAAAAAAAAAACATGCACAGAGAAATTCAAATTAAACCATACCCCATCATAACGATACATTCATAAAGACATGAAACGATGATTCTGATTTTGCCAAGTTCGATGTGTCCCTTGGTCAACATATTTAGTTGACCCTGAACAACATTTTAATGCAAAAATATACTCTTGACCATATCTCTACACCTAAACCTACCCTCACCCATGAGTAATGCCTAAAATCAGATTTAATGATAGATGTACAAGCACCAAACACTGAGTGTAAGCCTAAACTTCACAAAAACTGTAAACTGTTTCTTCAAATCTAAATGGATAATCACAATGTTGTCCCAGGGACATGTTGCACTTGGCAAAATCAGGTTAGCACAGAGCGCACCAGATGCGTGCGTGCCCTCAGATCATTTGGACATGGTGGTGTACAAGATATAAATACTGTTCGTTTTCTCACACAAACCTCTCGTTTCTTGTCTTAGGCCATCAATGTATCGTTATGATGGGGTTTGGTTTAATTTGGATTTCTCTGCACATGTTTTTTTTTCTCTCATGGAGAAAGTTAACTGTACCGACCATTATATTACTGACAGACTACAACGGTTTGACTTAAAAATCTCAAAATTGGATCTAATGAAGAAAAAAAGACACCTACACCTTAGATGGCCTTATAAATGCCCTTATATGCCTGATAAACTTCAAATTTTAGTTTCAAAGTGAACTATTCCTTTAAGGTCTTAAAGGGTTAGTTCACCCAAAAATGAAAAATCTGTCATTATTTACTATTTTTATGAAATCCAGCAAGGGAAAGTACCACAGTCAAGGCACAGAAACCTAGTAAGGACATTGTTAAAATAGTCTGTGTGACATTGATGAGTTTATGAAGCTATGAGAATACTTTTTTGCGCAAAGACAACAACAACAAAATCAAGTTGTTTAGGTGCAACTTTTGTTTGAATTGTCCAAATCTGTTTCTGAAGAAAGCATTTTTTTTTTTCAGGAAGGACGTACTGTATTCAGTTGATCAAAAGTGACAGTAGATTGACATGTTTATAATTGATTTTTCTTTCATAAATGCTGTTCTTTTAAAACTTTGAATGCTAAAATATCTTTTTTTTTTTAATGCACAAAACATATTAATCAGAACAACTGTTTTCCACATTGATAATAATCATTTAAAATAAGTATCTGAAAGGGCAATTTTGTGAAAAGGAATGACATTTTCATACTTTTTTGATTCTTAAGTGCTGTTAGCCATTGATTAGCAAACCGTACTTTCAGATAAAAATATGTTTTATAGTTCTTTTGAAGAAAAAAAGTCATTTTGAATGGCCTGAGGGTGAGTGAATTAACAGCAAACATCCATTTTGGGCTAAACTACAAGAATAAATGAATAAACCATGCATTCCTATCATGCCAAAATATTTGAAGGTGGTAGATGAAAATAAATAGGAAAACCTGAGACGTGACAGACACTGCGGCACAATCAAGTGGACAACTAAATAAACATCAGGCCCCGGCTGTTTCTGGCAATTAAACACCAGGTTAAAGATGAAATCTGCGGTAGCACCGCTAAAGGAACACTCACTGAATCCTAATTAGAGAACAGCGCAAGATCTGCTGGCGTATCACGTAACCGGTGGGCTTCGCTGATAGGGGTTTGCTGAACTACTCGTTCATAAATGTTATATGCAAATGAACACTGTCAGTTTGGGAAATCATGTTTTTAATATGGATGTTAATTGGAAGGGTTTTCTGAAACCCAATGGCAACATGATAAAGACTTTTGGCGTAGAAGTGATTGAGGTGATTAATGCATGACAGGTTTGTGGTGTGGAGACTGAGAGGCCAGTCTTAAGCCGTGGTCACACTTCACACTCGTTCTCACTCATCATGTTGACACGGGGAACCGGAAGGCTGCGTGCTTTGCAGTGTTGTGTGGTCTGAAGTAATGTTGCATGCTTAAATCCTTGTGTGACCGCAGCTTAAACCCTCTGCCACGAATCCAAGTCAAGGCTTAAATCCATTTTAGTGATGGTTTTCTTTTTCTTCAGTCAGCAAAGAAGGAACTAGTTAAATCTTTTTCTTTTCTTTTGTAATAGGAAGTTTAAAAAAGTTTCCATCTAGTAAATGAATGGGTAATGTGCATATTTATAACCTGTGTGTGAGTGTTATATTCTGCTGAACTTCCGGAATGCTAAAAAATATTACTTTCTCCACAGAAATATTAAGCAGCACAATTGTTTCTCACATTAACATTACTATTCTTCATACGAATACGTACGAATTGGTCACGTGGGATAGGTACATTTTTTCAACATGTGATGCTAGTAATATTGAGCACAGCTTTTTCTAAGCTAGCATTAGACGACAACAATATAAAGTGCTGCACTTCTTTGTCTGTTTCACATTTAGTAATGTTCTCAATAAAATAACAGTGAATGATGAATAAATTATGACAGGTGGATTTTCCCTCAAATGTCTGGAAAGAAATGATAGAAGTCAGAAATATAATAAGGACTGATTTCCTTGGAGACTTTAATATTTTACAAGATATTCGGAAGGTTAATAGAGGTCTTGCTCATGTTTTGCAAATTCTTCCCAAACGGTCCATACGCCCTTGAGAGATGCCATGGGTGCAGCTCTTCAGTAAGTTATAAGACTCTTCAGTGAGATCTCTAGCGATTCTTATCGCCTCTGCAGAAGCACACTGTTCAGACTGTCCCAAACAATGTTCTCGGGAAGCCCTGGACCACATTAAACGTGACGGTGGCTAAATTGTCTCGCTGTTACAGCAGTGCAGACTGTCAAAGCGATTCGGTGGGTGGATTTTGCAGGGTTGACTTCAAAAATATTACTATTCAAATCACATTCCCTGGAGTCCCCATTGGAATATGGCTATGACTTGTGCCTTAAATTGAATTTCAGAACTTTTATAGAAGCGATTTCTTGTGGCACGGCTGGTGTGATTAGAAGCTTTTAGCATATGAGACACTGAATTCATGGTTGTGGTCTTCAAAACAGCCTGAGCATGCATTGGTGGTGTGTGGTGTGATCTTGGCAGTAAATTGCTTTAGTGAAATGATCTGATTTTATGACAGGCGCAATTTCTGCAGTGACAATTTTTAAATTGCAGCTCTCATTGTCCTCTCTCCTCTCTCTCTTTTTCTCTCTGGATCTCATTTCCATCTAGATTTTGACGTTGATTCTCTCTGGCACACTGATGCATCATCATTTTTGCCCTTTTATTTTTATTGTGGTCCAGGTCTCTTTGCACCTTTATTTAATGACATCTTTTTTAACGGGTCATATTTTACACTTTTAGAAACCTTCCTATAAGTTAACTTATAATATTAGTCACTGTTTCTTGTTATTTTGAAATTGCATGACACTTTAATTTTTCTACTTAAACCAGCTGTTTAATTGTAAGAGCTAAAAACAAGTTGGTTTTATATAACACAAGTCAAGTAGTGAAGTCTGTTTAGTAAATAAAACCCAAAAAGCATGACCAGTGCAATTTATATAAACAGTATATACATATATATATGTGTGTGTGTATGTCAGCGCACTGCCTGCAAGGTAGAAAATCAGAGGAAATTATAGATGACTGACACTGACACACAAGCACCAAACACTGATTGTAAGCCTAAACTTCACAAAAACTGTAAACTGTTTCTTCAAATGTGATTGGTTAATCACAATGTTGTTCCAGAGTCAACAAAGATGTTGACTCAGGGACATGTTGCACTTGGTAAAATCAGGTTAGCATTCTTCGATCTAGTGATTCAACCACATACACATCAATGTAATTAATGACTGACTGTTCAAGTGTAGATAAAGATATTTTAGTGTTCTTTTAATTTATATTTAGCATTCTTTGTGAATGCAAGTTCATAATCATCATCATTACTCACTCACTCACTCACTTAATGTCACCTGTAGGATTTTCTTGGAACAGTTATGGAATGCCATAAGAGAGAGTAAATGATGAAAGAACATTCATTTTTGGGGAACTGTCCCTTTAAGGCCAAAGGGGACATTCAATTATCAAACTGAATTTATACCACTTTTAAATTAACTTAATTATTTGCCACTGGTAGTATTCTGTATATAATGAAACCTTGAGCTCACACTCTTAAAAATAAATTTATATCAAGTTTCATGAAGAACCAGGAAGATTCTTTAGATTTTTCTTAAGAAAAACATGTTTTTTCCCCTCAAGACCTGTCCATTAAAAGGATTTTTTGTGCACCTAAATTATTTTCATTACCATCACTGCAAATAAATAATGATGTTAAAAAGCTTTTAGAAAAAGATTATTTTTTATTTTTTTCCAGTTTAATTTCCATAATTAGTCTGGATGGACTGTTTATGTCTCTTATTTTTAAACCGGCAAGTGCAATCATTATTCATTTATTTTTTTTCTATTTTATGACCTTTTTAAAGCAGCCTGGCCTCAGTGTCCGTACAGTATCTTAATTATGCCTCTCTGTCTTCCTCTCAAACTCTCTTTCTCAAAGTCACTGGGCATGAGCATGTGAGCAGTTGTTAATGAGCACGCGCAGCACCTGTTGGGGGCGTCACTGCATCACCCCGACATGGCTCTCATCAGGAGTGACACTGCGGCCGACCTGTGAAGTGTCTCATTAGCGACGGGTCAAAATGCTGTTTGTCATTCAACCCGTCTCACCTCGCGATGCCCAATCCAATGCCCTCGTTGGCACAGTGCCTCTTCCCTTGCAGCATCTGTTGCCCTCGGGTTATAAATACAGCTGCAGGCTTTGATGGGGCTTAGCAGAATTGCAGCTTTGTATCAGGCATCTTGAAGATAATGGATCTAACTACACCTGGACAGGTGGGATTGTGTGACACCCCCATACCGCCTTTACGGCAACCTGTTTGATAAGTCTATCTAGCCTCTCCATGCTCGGCAGATCAATGTGAAGGGTTCAGCAAGATCGAATGAAGTGCTCATTCCTCTCAGAAGTCTCTTTATATTCCAGCTGTGTTCCGGATAGGATAAAGACACTCTCTTAATGAGGGATCCGGGTTGATGCATCAGGATTCTCCGCTGCTTAAAGAAGAAAAAAGGCGGAGCTGATTACTGGTCACGCTAGAAAGCCAGGCTGAGAATTGCACAGTCTATATTTGATATCTTCTCATTACAGCACTATAGGATTATAAAATAGCGTGGCAATGTTGAGCTGCGGTCTATAGATAGACGATCAAATGTGGCATCAACAGGTACCGTTCCCAAATTAACTACAGTCGAGCTGTTCTGTGTGTCTATAAGCTATTGATTTCAGATGGAAAGTGAAGGTTATGAAGGGCGCTTTGCACTGTTGTGACATTTACTTCAGAGAAAATAGATGCTTGTGTCCTTTGTCCTGTAGTTCATGAACTATAGTGGCCCCAGATATATCTGGATTTAAAAGGATAGTTCACCCAATAATAAAAAAAAACTGTCTTCATTTATTCACGCTATTCATGCTGTTCCAAACCTGTATGAATTTATTTCATACCTGGATCCAAAAGAGGAAATTATGAGGGATGTCTCTTTTTTCTAAGCAATTGGAATAAATTGGGTAACACTTTATTTCCATAGTCCACTTTAGATATTTTAAGTAACTTTTAAAATATATTTTTTTAAAGCAGTTTTTAAAGGCTGAATTTATTTGATTAAAAATACAGTAAAAATGAAATGTTAATATAACCTCAAGACCCTCCCTTATATGAGGCCGTTATATTTGAGTGAATTTCTCTGAGACTATACATAGTTTAAAGTCTGGACGTCCTGTACAGAGCACATTCAGGGCTTTTCAGAGATGATTGAATGTTTTATTATATCCACTACCTCTTCTTGGTCTTCAAAAATGGCTGACATTACTTGAGTGACACTTTTAATGGAAATATAAAATCTGTCTAATTTTTAAAAAGTGTGTTTTAAACCAACATCTGAGGAAAATGGGGCTTTATATCAAAATATGACTTTCTGTTACAAAACAGGATGTTGATTTCATACATGTCCTCGTATGAGGACATCGGGACTAAACGCATGTTAATTATGCATTATATATTATTATGAAAATCTTGTCAATTATTACTCCCTTTATTACACTTCTCTTTTCATTACATGTTGCTTCAAAAACACTGTTTATGACCATTTTACACAGATTTTGCAGAAAGAAAAATGTTATGTTGAATCATTCTGTTATAACATAGTTGAGAATCTTTATACAGTTTGGTAAAAAATAAAATAAAAAATAAATAAATCTTGAAAACTAAAAATCTATTGGTGATTTTAAAAATCAATTGCTTGCATGTTCATTCATGTGTTTTTATTTATTTAATTATTTTTAAGGAAACTGAGTCTCTGTGTCCTCAACCAAGGACATAGCGTAACATAACTTATGGATGAAATTATGGATTATTTTTACATTATTTTTAATGCTCTAAACAATGTAAAGACATAAATTAAATTTCTCAGGTCTTAAGAGGATAATGTAAAATGTTTTATATTTAAATATATTTCAAGCTGAATTTTCAGCATCATTATTGCAGTCTTCAGTGTCACATGACCTTTCAGAAATCCTTCTGATATGCTGATTTGCTGCTCAAGAAAAATTTAAAAAAACGGTTGCGCTGCTTAATATTTTTGTGGAAACTGAGATACACTGTTTTCGAAAATTCAAAAGAACAGCATTTATTCTAAACTTTTTATTTTAAATGTATTTACTGTCACATTTGCTCAGTTTAATGCATCTTTGCTGAATAGAAGTATTATTTTCTAAAAAAAAAACTAAACAAAACATGCCACTTAATATTTGGTTATCCAATGCGATGACATTGATATATCTTGATAGAGTCTTCAGATTGCCGACACTAAGTGATGTTGATAAACAAATTTCGGGAGAAGCACGTACGAATAATTAGCCACGGCTGGCTTTGCATTCCTCTATCAGCCTATTATCCGTTCAACCAATCGGAACCTAGTCTCTCTGCCTTAAATAAGCTCGATTTCCTCCCTTCCGCATCCCGTTCTTGCATCCCGCCGCCCCTTCTCCGCCATTGGTCTTCACCTTTCTCCGATGGGGGGCATGCAGGATTCGAGCCGGACGCCGGGCTCTGCCCTCACAAGGGTTAAAACTACTAGGGCTTGGGGTCCGCCGAGCTCCCGGCTCGCTCCCCTGGACAGCACGCCAAACACGCTTTTCTGTTCGTATTATGAGGAAGTGTGAACTCGTAAAATATTCCTCAATCAAGCAACCTTTGTCACCTCTAGATAAGTTGCGCTGTTTGAACGTCTGTGTCCTGATTTTAACAGCTTCAAGGAGACTCTGGAGTCTTTTGAGACAGTCTTTCCTTTTCAGCACATTCTCAGGTTTTCACACGTGCACCTTAAAGAGCATCAACTGCACGTGTCAATGCATCCATGCAGCTCTGAATACGCTGAGACACCCACACATCCTTCACTGATTAATCATATTAACTTCCCTGTTTTTTTTTAAAGAAAAAGAATGCAAGATCACAGATGATGTTGAATATCTTCACACAAACATACTAACATAAGCCTCTCACATCTCTCTCTCAAACACTACCACATATATTGTCTCTTTTTTTATTTTATTTCTCATCAGAAATCATGGGATGCTCCTTTGAAAAGCGTGAGACAGTTCCATTCTTCGTGAAGTCATCATTAAATGGTAATTCATTGCTGTTTGATGAGGAGAGTTCTTTTTTTCAAATTGACTTCAGATCCAATTGAAATCCTTCACCTGCTTTTAGTCAAACACACTCGAGGATATTTGGATGCTTGAGCGTTCAAATAGATGATGAGATTTCATGAGAATGTGTTGAAGTCTTTAGAGGAACACTCAGCTTTTGATGTAGTGAATTGTATGAGACAGACCTGTGTGGTTTAAATAAGCCATTTATATACACTGCTGTTCCGAAGTGTGCGGTCAGTGTTGTTCTTTAAATAAATAAATACTATTTTCAACAAGAATGCATTAATAATAATAAAATGATGCTACAAAATATGCTGTATATGCTGTAAAAGTATCACAGTTTCTACAAAAATATCAAGCAGCACAACGTGTGACATGCCATGCTAAAAATTCAGCTTTGCATCACAGGAATAAATTAGGCTACATTTTAAAATATGTTACAACAGAAAGCAGTTATTTTAAATTAAAATAATATTTTACATTATTAATGTTTTACTGTATTTTTGATTAAATAAATTCAGCCTTGGTTAGCAGCACTATATGTGACCCTGCACCAAAAAACAGTCACAAGGGTGACCGTATATATAAACTTTCCATTGATGCATGGTTTGTTAGGATAGGACAATATTTGGCTATGATACAACTATTTGACAATTTCATTGCTTGGCATTCTTCATCTAACACAGATCTTTATAATATAAAAATGATCCTAATTAATGCAGTCTTGATCTAGGCATCTGAAACCAACATAAAAACCATTGCTAGAGAACATAAGCATTGTTGTGACAACCCTGTGTTATTTTTTATATTTATGGAGGATGTTTTGTTGCAGACAGCAGATTTAGCTTTCAATTATCTGGACTTAGACACTGAAAAAACACTCATGTTTTTGTGTGTCTGCGAGAGAAAATGGCACGTCAAAGGTTCTCCTTTGATGGTTTATTTTCTGCGCTTTTCTTCTTTTACAGTTCTCTATAAACACACAGTCATGACACCTTTACAAATTAACAGCACTTTTGTTCTGGCTCTCTCTTCTATCTCCTTTAGCTCTGTTAGATGGATGTTTTTGCAGTCTTGCCATTCGTTTCCCCCAGATATCGAGAATGAGGGGACGAAATAACCCCCGAAAGTTTTAAGACTTCCAAGAAACTTCAAGATAAGGAAACTGTTGAAGTGTTTGTCATATTCTGTCTCTTTAAACCATGGTGGAATACAAAATACAGAATGTTCTGACTTCAGGGTCAAACATTCACGTTTACTGACTTCAGTGTAATGACAGAAACAAAACAGGCTGTGTAGTTATTGTTCTCAGAGTTAGTAGTATTGAATTATGTGTCCCCTTCATTCCCACATGAATCTGTAACATTTGGTTCAGGATTAATAACTGACACCAGCTCAACATTATTTGATTTACATTCATTTATTCAGGTCACTGTGGTGTCGATAGAAACTAAAGGGGTTACAGTAGCATTGTGGATAGAAACAGTTCTGTCGTCTCAAACTATGACACTATCAGATGTCATTGCAATTTTCTTTCTGATATTGCTTGTGAATTCAAACAATCACAATTAATTGTGTACAAAATAAGTTTTTGTTTGAATAATATATGTGTGTGTACTGTTATGTTTATATAAATACACACACATGCATGTATTTATTTAAGAAAACTATGTTGTTTAGAAATGAAATAATGTAAATTATGTGATTACATTGAAATATTTTCAAAATATATACTGTTTGCATTTATATTTACATAATAAATAAACACAGCACACATAATGGATATATTATGTAAACAAAAACGTTTATTTTGGATGCAATTAATCATGATTAATCATTTGACAGCACTAAAATATAAATATTTACTACAAAGAAATAAACAGTAAATATGTATACCTGTTTCCACTGTAACTCTTTTACCATTTTATCTCACAAAATTTCAGAATTATGAGATGTAAACTGGAGTTCTCATGTTTTTCACAATTGTGAGGGAAAAAAAGTAAAAAAAATAAAAATTGATGAATAAAAAAATCATGTGGCAGAAAAAAAGCATCCATAACATATTTAATAAAAAAAAAAAAAAATGAAGGAGAAGACTGAAATGGCATTTACTTGGGATGCATTTAATCTGGTCTTTTAATCAAATCCGACAGTAAAGATAAAAAATATTTTCTACATTTTGTCTGAACTGTCAGTTCCAACAAGAGGTTTAGCGCTTTTCTCTTTCTTCGAGTGTTGAGTAACACAGATTGAGGTTGTTGAGTTGAGATTATTCGTTGGCAATTTGTTCTGGAGAAATGACACCATTACAAATTACATCTGCAGATCTACGGTCACTCCATACACCAGGATTAGAGTATCTGTGAATTTCTTTGTGGGTGTAATGACAAACTCTCTAGAGCCTTTTACCTTTGATAGGATCACGCAGTGGGCGTTAAACTGCTAAGACATCAGTGAAAACCAGATGAGAGTTTTCTCTTTAAATGTTCATTGTTTCATTAGAAAATGTGTGCGGCAGTTAACCTAAACATTTACAGTCATTTATAGTAACAATTATATCTTAATGATTCTGCTGGGAGGACACTGTTGCCTAAAAATGAGGCTTTGCTTTCGCAATTCAACAAATTTTGGTATGCTATCATTTAAAAGTTTGGAGTTGGTAAAATGTTTTTGAAAGAATTCTCTTATGCATCTGCATTTATTTGATCAAAAAACTGTGAAACTGTAACATTGTGAAGTATTATTATAATTTAAAATAATTGTGTTCTATATGAATATACTGTAAAATGTCATTTATTCCTGTGATGCAAAGCTGAATTTTCAACATAATTACTGCAGTCTTCAGTGGCTCTAAAACTGAGGGGAACTGTGACACAAAATAATGTGCAACTCAAATGAAACCTCAAAACTGAATTTCTCTTGTCAATAGCAGTAAAAAAATCCATTAGACACTGACAAGAAAAGGTTGAGTCTGCTCAGAATGTGTGTCATGGAGGCAATCAATTGGCATTAACCACAGAACACAGTGATCGATGTGAACGCAAACAAAGCCTGTGTCACCAATTTAAAAAAGAGATCAAATTATGACAAATGTGGATTTAATCACACTTCAGAGAGCTCATTTGTTAACAAACATGTTTAATGCATGCCGCTATTTGAATGCAATCCAGTGCAATGGAGTGAATAAGTGCTGCTGTTATTGATGAAGCCATAGACACTATTGTATCTTCACTCACTCCTCTTTAGACCCCAGATAACAATATATGTCTTGCATGCGCATAGTTTACAGCAGATTTATAAATGAACTGTACCTACTTTTTGGTTGAAAAGAGATCTCATAATTTCAGCCTCAGACAATCTTGCTAGTTGACTTGATGGGTGTACAGTCAACCTTTCTGACCCAGTGCTACCCTCTGCCTGATATCAGAACCAGTGACTTCTGTACCTAGTGAAACTAGTTATCAGTGGCTGAAAAGCTTTTAGTAGCATGTGGTTGAAGAGGTTTAGGTATTCTGATGCTACTGAGAGGTTGTGTAACCTCAGGACAAGAGTCTGTGCTATATGTCTTCGACAGGAGTTGCTGAACTATAATTGGCTGAGCAACTTTTCTGATAGATTTCATGCATCTGTCACTTATTTATGATTTAGCAATTAATTAGTATTCATTTGTAATGTATTAATTCATAAATATCATAAATAGTTCATTTTGTTTAAATTTAATTTAATTTTTACAAATGTAGACATGTTACATAACAATAAAATAATGCATTAATAGAAATTTTTAAATAACAAAAATGCATGTCTTATTTTATTGTTTGTTATTTTATTGAAAGGTTTATTTTTTATTTAATGTTAAAAGGCCATTAAAAAATACTTTTCTGCATTTCAGTTGAATGGTTTATGCATGTATTGATTAATTAATAAAGACAAGTTTTTGTCAAATTGTGAAATTGGTCATTAATTAATTAATTAATTAGTATTAATTTGTAATATATTTAATTTGTATATATGTAATATATTTATCTATAAGTAATACTGTAAATCACTATTGAAGCTGACAAAGAAATAGTTTATAAATAAATAACTAATAGTTTATTTTGTAACAATAAAATAGTGCATAAATAGAAATTTTGGAATTACAAAAGTGAAATAAAAGTTAAAAATCTACATTTATTTCTGTTTCATTTTATTGTTTTATTTTTATTGTTTGTTATTTTGTTTAATGCTAAAAGTTGAGTTGAATGGTTTACACATGGATTGATTAATTAATAAAGATAATTATTAAAGAAAAGTATTTGTCAAATTGTGAAATTGTCAATTTAGTCAATTCTTTAAAAAAAATGCAATATAACTATTGCTTTTGCTTTTTATTGAGCAAACATTTTTAAAATGTAATAAAATAATCAGCTTTTTTTAAATGTCTGTGTATGTATCAATTTAAAATGTGATTATTTATTTTCACATCAAGGTTTGGATTAACATTTAATTTTCACTTTTGGCATATTTTCATCATATATTAACTGACCTAAAAAGACTGCTGCAGACATTTTGGAAAAAATTTAAATATTATATAGGCCAGATATATTTATTTGAACACTTGATTTAGTTGACAAGAATGATTTCCCCTGCAAAATTTAAACAATAAAAAGTATCAAAAGAATAGC
This sequence comes from Enteromius argenteus, assembly GCA_032357425.1. Taxonomy (NCBI): domain Eukaryota; kingdom Metazoa; phylum Chordata; class Actinopteri; order Cypriniformes; family Cyprinidae; genus Enteromius; species Enteromius argenteus. Next base: position 1,182,717 of record JAUCMR010000107.1, on the reverse strand, counting down.
CATAATATACTTTGCTGAGCCTTCTGGAAAGATGATGATGTTTTTACATGCTTTTAAATGAACAGTAAATGACAATATTTCCCCAAATATTAAAATCCAGCAGGATGGTGGAAGTATGATTCCTGCCTTTACAGTTCATTAAATATTTAAAGCTCATAAGACAACCTCAAACCATTACAGCATCTTTAGTATCACTAAACACAGTATATTGTCCACCTTCAACGTCTGAGGTGATTAACGGAGCATTTATGAGGTCAGCTGGAATTCTGAGCAGTAAATAAGTTACCGCTGCTCGGTTTGACTCACTACCAAGGGCACTACCGAGAATAAGACTTCACGGCTCTTGAATCTGTGGCTCTCAGCCAGAGGCAGTGACTTTTGTCAGACAGGAGATGCCTGTCAGTTGTCAGGATTTTACTGCATTATCCATTCCTTGGGTTATTTATTTAGAAGCCAAAAAGATGTAGTAGCATAATACAAAAACTGAATACTACATCCGGCCTGACACTAATCCACAACACATTTTCAGCTTTCAACAAGTTCCTCAGGGTTAAATACGCATTTATCACATTTTAACACATTTATTTGTATGTACCGCTAATGGGTTATTTTATTGCTGTTTGTGTTGCTGATACACAAAGAGTAAAAGGAGAGTTCACCCAAAACAAATCAGTCTGCCATTATTTACCCTCATCTCATTCCAAATCCCTGTGCTGATATTTTTCATGTGGAAAACAAAAATCATCACTCAAAGCTATTGAATGGCTTCAGAAGATTAACCCACAAATCATATGGACTATACTTTTTTTTGGGGGGCTGTTTTTGCATTGTTTGGGCCTTTTTACAATTTGACAGCCTGTGGTCATGTTGCTAATTATTTTGAATATATATTTTTAAAAGTTTTATTCCTAATCATTAGCAAACCTTTTAGCAAACTTATGCTATCTTTTTGTTGTTGTTGTTAAAAAATGTGATACTTTGCAGCAGTTATTAGTTGTACTTTATTTGTTTTTGTTTTTTTAATATATTGAATTAGCTTTTCAAGTTTTGATGGGTTTTTTAAATTTAATTTTTTATTATAATTTATTTTAGTTAAATATTTTTTTTTTTTATATAAGTTGTAAATTAAACATTATTTGAGTACATTTTACAAAAAAAGTACTATTACTATATTTATTTATTTGGCTACTTAACAATTGCATGTTTAAATCTGTCACCTGTTATTTGTTTAAAATTGTGAAATTTACCAGCAATTTATGAGTGTATCTGTTTAGTTTTTTCCAGTTAGACTGAAACTTATTTTTAGTTAATTTCTCATTTTTGTACTTTATTTTTTTATTTTATATCTATATTTAATGTTATTTGAGCTGTATTTAAGTTAGAATTTTTTAAATCCTAGTTTTCATTTCATTTTAGTTTACAATAATATCCCAAAACATTATTTGTTTTTGCAAAATAAAAGAAATAGCATGATATTTTGAATCTTCTGAAATTATTTGTTTGCTTTATGTAAAAAAAGAAAAACTCTCAGAATTGAATTGAGCGATTGAAAATGGAAATTGGACAGAAATTACATGGTGTTTATACAAGGAATGCATGAGGAGAAAATAACTCCATTAAAATTAAACTATATTTAGTCTCTCGATTGCTATTTTTACAATATCATTCATATTACTGATGGCAATTGAATTGTTCATTATATCAAATAGGTATTGGGAATAAGTTGTTATTGCAGAAACCCTTCTGGAATAGAGTGATAGCATTAGAAGATGGAGCAATTATTTCCCAGATTAGCAGACCCAAACACATTAACACCTTCATCAGATGCCTGTTGAGACAGGAGCCTGAATCTGTCCATCGTGTAGCAACCTTGATTCTATCGGCTCCACTGTCTTCCTCTTATCTGCTGAGCTGAAGCAAGGCAGGCAAAGATTAGTCTCTGACTACAAGGACAACTTAACCCCGCTCCTTCATCTGAGGCCGAGCAACTCCGACTGACAGCCGGCTCTTCCATCCATCACAGAGATCACCAGAGCAGATAAACTCCAGAGAGCATTCAAATCAGCCCGAGAGCCAGATTTAAAGGGAGCTTGGACAAGACTCTGAGCAGCACTTATTTTCTTTGATTTCAGATGAATTGACTATATACTTCAAACACACATCTGGAACTGATCCTGCAGCAGATCGTATTGTTCAACATTTCATTTGGTAGACATTGTAGAGAAAGGTCTCTGTCTATCTGTCTATCTATCGTTCATCTTCATTCTATCTAAATACACATTGTAGAGAATCTATTCATCCATCCATCCATCTTAGAGTTATTCATACAGTACAGGTGCTGGTCAACGAATTAGAATAATTTGAAATTGCAGAATGCAAATCAGGTGTTCACCGCACCTGTCCTACTCGTTAGACTAATCACAGAACTCGTTACCTCTAAAAAATTTGCTCAGCTGACCTTTCCAAAAGGCCCAGTTAGGCCATTTAACTGTGACACTGTTGTTTTATTGAATT
>JAUCMR010000107.1:1164266-1174291 GCA_032357425.1 Enteromius argenteus | reverse complement strand
TGCAAATTTTATAATTTACAGTGTCATTTTCGTAGGAGCCTGAAGCAAATACACATTTGAAAGTAAAAAATTTGATGTTTTTTGCACCTGAAGTCTTCAAATATACAGTATAAATATAATACACTCTCTCTTTCTCTCTCCCTCTCTCTATAATTAAGAGGTTAAAATAAATATATATATATATTTAAAAAAAAAAAACAATCACAGGACAAGCAGTTTGGAAAATATATAGATGGATATACACTTCCTTCCTTTAATATTTCCTCATATTAAAATGATTTAGATGATCATTTTAATTTTGATGGTTTTTCATACTGAAAACAGTTAAAATAATATTGATAACATAATATTGATCTTATCACAGCAGAAAAATCATTGTTGGTACAAACCTCCTTTATCTTTATTGCATATCGCTGACCCATTTTTAACATAGTCTCTGTGGTTTATTTGTAATTTTTGTTTTGCTCATAGTTTTTCAGGATGTTGCATCAGTCCATCTAAAATATGGCATTGTTTGAACTGATCATAGCATTTGACAAAAACCAATGCTACTGCAAATCTTAGTAAACAGTTTATTTAAATACCCTCCTCTCATAAATTTTGCATCAAAAAAGGAAACTCCTACAAATTCTTATGCAATAAGATAATCCACAAAAATAATTCTGTCTATGCCTTTTGTGTCTCTCGCTAATTTTTCACTGTCCTGATAGTTTCTTGACACCAAAAGAGGGTTTGTGCTGATGCAAGCTGTTAATGAATCTGAAGATGAAGTCATTTTGAATATGCTAATGTACAAATGATATGTAATAAAGTAGGAAATATGGTAGGGAACTTTTGATAATTCTTTGATTCTTAAGTTTTGTAATGTAGTGATGAATTCATACATTTTGCAATGTCAGACCAGATTAATGCATACAGGAATGATTGTGCAGTGAACAACAGCAGTTTCTCTGCAGCTGGCTGCATCATAGATCACTGGCTGAGGTCAGGGCCCAAAGGACTTCATATGCAAACATAAACAGAACATCGATTAGACAAACACCGTCGAGTCACATTGAGTAAGACGACTAATTAGTCCTAACAAGCTTCAGTCTGCACTGTTTTAACCAATTCATTTTATTTTTTATTTTTTTATTAAAACAACAAAATTACCACTTTTTTTTATTTTCTGAAAGTAGCCTAATTCTTTTAGGAACTCTTACTATGTCATGATCATTGATTGCTGCTTTTCGGATAGATTTATTTTTAACTTTAGTGTTCTTGTCTTACAGTACTGTATGTTGACTTTCAACAGTAAAATAATATACATAAGAGTAATGGCTGCTACAAAAAAAATCTGCTTTGTCATCACAGAAGTAAATTACATTTTAAAAAAATATTTATAAAAAAAAATACTTTCAATTTTTTCACAATATTCCACAATATTCACCCCCCGAGCCGTGTGAGGCATGTTGTATAATATATGGATGCACATTATTTGACTACTTTTGGACTGTTGACAAAACAAACAAACAAAAAGAACAACTCCCGCCCAGTGCCATTATAAAGCTTGGAAGAGCAAGGATATTTTTTAATAGAACTCCGACTGGATTCATCTTAAGTCTTGATGCCTTGGGGTCGAGAAAACATGGGCTAATTTTCATTTTTGGGTGAACCCTTTAAGTTCCTCTTCTGAACCTGTTGAATTCTTTGTAAATACTGTAAATAATATAGTTTTATGTTTTGTGGAGAATAATATTAAGTGACCTGATTCCAGATATAATTCACCTTACAGTATGTCATCATGTGCTATCTCATAAATATGATATGATATATATATATATATATAGAATTTGGAGCTGTAGTAAACTTTACTTTGATGGTTAAGTTGACTGAAGACCATGTTAGAACATCATGGCAGTTAACTAAATTGGGAAGAATATTTTTTAAATGTAACTGATTATGGTTTACAGTGTTTTTGATGCTGCTGATGCTAAATTCAAACCCAAATAAACCAAATCATTCTTGTCACAGAACTATAAAGAGCAATTCCAGACATCCAGTCGCAGAGCATTTCTTTCTCTGATAATTCTTACTTAGAGCTGCTTGCTCCCTGTAGTGACAAATATGTCAAAAACCAAATGGATCTTGACATGAAGATAGTATTACGTGTTTTCCTTTTTTGCTAGGTCCTGTAGTACACCTCATACTTTTACTCACCATCAAGAGCACCAGCACACATTCCTGACTGAACAGACATTCTTCAGATGTAAGTGTCCGGATGTGGCACAATAGAAGTCCATCACACTCGGCCATTGGCAGAGTGATGTGATATTAGATGGCATTGTGTCCTGGTGATTGAATGGTCTGGCTATTTCCTAAAAACCCTTGTTGCTACTAAACCTGAGACCAGCAGTGTGTTATAGAATGTAAGGATGCCATATATAAGCTGCTTTAAAGGAATAGTTCACCCCAAAATTTACATTTGCTGAAAATGTATTCACCCTCATGCCATCCAAGATGTAGATGTGTTTGTTTCTTCATGGAGAAAGATTTCCACTTGCTCGCTAATGGATCCTCTTCAGTGAATGGGTGCCGTATAAATGAGAGAGAATAAAAAGAAAAGAAAAACAATGTCATCTTGTCTGAATCAAGGGAGAAATATGTGCTGATCAAGCACTGTTTACAATGACAGTTGAAGCCAGTGGATTTTGATTCGACTCCTGAATTACTTGTGGGCTATTTTGGTGTTTTCATCTCATTCTAATGGCACCCGTTCACTGTAATGCTATATTTGTCCAAATCTGTTCTAATGAATAAACTCTTAGCCTTGGGGTGATAAAATATTCAGCAAATTCTCATTTTTGCCTGAGCTATAAGGTTCATCGGCAACAATGTCAGTGCCCCCCCTTCCATGTTGACTCTTTAAAAAAAATATCATTAATATTAATAGAGCAGCTGTTATTATATTGGTTCTCAAAAAAACTATTGTTACTGTGGCTGAAAAAACTGGCTGAAGTATCTTCCTCTTGCTTTAATGAGACACCTGAGCTTGTTTGTCTGTCACACATCTTGACAGTTCTGGGTGCAATCATAGAGAAACTTTCTCTGAGAAAGGCCTAATGGTGAATTTATTCATAAATGAAATCCAGATGGGATTTGGTTAACAAAAGTCAAAGTCATTTTCAGTCTTTGTATGGTGGAATATAAATAAAGCAAACTCAACAAGCATAAAACGAGCCGTGAACAAGTCAGTACAGAATTTAAGATACAAAGACTTACAGGCTGAACAAAGTAAATCTGATTTTTTTTCTTTTTTTCTAAGAGTACAACCTTGTTTTGAATCATTGTTTTGAAGCAAAGGAAAACATTGCTAGATATTTTATAACCGGTCAATTGTAGAAATGTTAATGCGTTTGATTATAACCTACACTGAATGAAAGAAGATAAAAGGAAGAAAAAATTATTATTTGTTTCATGTGCGGTATTTTAATCTTTTTAAATTTTTAAATAACTTCTGTTCAGTTTTTTTCTTCCTCAAAAGATGCATTATTCTATTATTTCTCACTGTAACAATGCTTATTGCAATGCTTATTCGAGGATGCAATGCCAAAAATTTCAATTTACTGAAAATTTAATCAACCTTGTCCCATTTGTTTGATTTATTAGTTCATTAGAACAGAATTGGAGACATTTAGCATTAAAGCACATCACTTGCTCTTCAATGGATCCTCTGCAGTGAATGGGTGCCGTCAGAATGAAGTCCAAACTGCTAATAAAACATCACAATAATCCATAAGTAAACCACCTGACACCAGTCCATAAACAGAGAAATTTAACAGTTGCTTTTGTCATGAAAATGCAGAAGAAAGCAAATCTGAACATAAGGGATACTGAGTAAGGTAGCTTGGTGTATTCTTTTCACGTATTATGAAAGGAATGACTTGTTTAGATTATGAAAACATGAGAGCTGCTGTATTATATATAGATTAAAAGAAAGTCCAGTTATAATAGATCTGAATCAATGCAAATTGCTTTGTAAGACTCAAGTGATAAAAATGAGAAAACTGTTTTGTGGAGTTTTTTCCTCAGAAAAAAATTAAAGCTGCATTGTATTGATATTTGCATGGAAGCCATCATTTCTTCCCAAGAAAACCAGTTCTCAATGCTTGGCCATTGATTGTATCTTAGAATACAGTCATTTTAAGACTGAGATCAGGTGGACTTAACTCTTTAAGGTATAACAACTGCACATTTACACTTTTTACAGTGTAATTATATACACAACTGGGGACCAAATGTGACTCTGGACCACACAATCTTAAAGGAACAGTTCACCCAAAAATTTTAATTCTGTCATCATTTACTCACCCTCAAGTAGTTCTAAACCTCTATGAATTTCTTTGTTCTACCGAACACAAACGAAAATATTTTGAAAAAAGTTTGTAAACAAAGAAATTCATAGAGGTTTGGAACTACTTGAGGACAGAATTGTCATTTTTGGGTGAACTATTCCTTTCCTAAGTTGCTGGGGTATATTTATAGCAAAAGCCAATGGATAGGGAGTCGGACCTGTAACCCAAAGGTCGCGGGTTTGAGTCCCAGGTACAGCAGGGATTGTGGGTGGGGGGAGTGAATAACCAGCACCCTCTCCACCTTCAATACCACGACTAAGGTGAGACCCTTGAGCAAGGCACCGTTCCCCCAACTACTCCCCGGGAGCCGCAGCAATGACTGCCCACTGCTCTGTGTGCGTGTTCACAGTGTGTGTGTGTGTGTGGTTGTTCACTTTTCACTGCTGTGTGTGTGCACTTGGATGGGTTAAACGCTACACTATAGTTTCCATTTTTAAATAAAAGAGATAAATACTATATTATACTATATATTTTCTCTCAAATTGTTATGCTGATAATATAATTTCTGATGATAAATACTAAATAAAATAGAAGCATTTGCACTTGCGGTCTCAGAATTTTAAAGACTACTGTATGTAGTTTCCATTTTTTAAATTAAAGATTTACTAAATAAACAAATATAAAGAATTTTATTTTTATTTCAGTGTTTATATTCAGCCTTTACTTTTCCTGGATAAGAAAAATGAGAAAAAAATCAGTTTCCAAATTTGATGTGTCATAAGCACTTGCACTAAAAACATCCAAAAACAGACTGAAGCGGGTGGATGGATGAAAGCCGAGATGCAGCGAGATGGAGAGAGAGTGAGGGTGTATGAGTGCATGACACAACCATCCTGTCTTGTCCTTTTTTCTCCCACTTTGATGTGAAGGAGGCCTCTTTTTTTTTTCCTTGCACGATTAATATTCTGGAACAAGTGCAGCTTTCTCCTGCCGATGCCCAGGAGTGCAGATACACAGGTTATATTTACAAACACACAGATTGCTCCATGTTCGACGCTCTCTTGATCTTTCTCTACCCCTGTTGTATCTAAACTGCCATCCTATTAATGCAGCCTGGCTCTCCATCCAAGCCTTGTGAGCCAGCTGCTGGGCATAATGGTCATTCTGCCATTCCCTGCCGGAGGGGTGAGATCCCCGGGGCAGATGGTTAATATATTTTTAAAAGCGCACAGCTTGTCAACATCATAACGCAGCGAGAGCGCAGCAAACGTGAGGCACGTATCATCTCGATGGTGGGCTGATAGATTCAGAGGCGGGGTTGGAAATGGCCTGCAGGTGAGAGGAGAGTGGAGAGCAGACACTTACTGCATTCCAAATGTGGGAATGTGAGCATTAATGAGCTGTGGGAAGAGAGAGAGATTGATCTCTAGTATCAGAATCCCATTAGAGCTGCAAAGCCTTGAGTTCGCTCTCAATTATTGGTCATTGGCTCGGTGACGGGTTTATGGCTTGATGGACTGTGCACAGATTTATGATGAGGATAAAATTCAGATTCATAGCGAGTTGTTGCTAATGACAGTTCTGCAAAGCATCATATTTGCACTGATTATTTGGAGAGTTTTAGAAGCACTTTACAGAGCCGTGAAAGTTATTATTTAGAATTGAAATTGGCCTGTATTTGCTATCAACAACTGATTATTATAATTATACCTTTAGGAGGTAAGGTTTTGTAGTCATTCAATATTAGTGGTGACAGTAGTTGACCTAAAGTAGAAAAAAAACCTGTTTGCATTAATGCTAGTGCACCTTGTGGCAATGGTGAGAATGCAAAAAAGCTAGTATCACACATTAGTATAGTTAAAAATGAACAAACCAACAAACTACAATATTTGATATACTTTCATACCGTTGGTGTTTTTTTTTTATGTCTCCCCTTTGTGGAGTCTAACCAATCTCCCGTTCTCCCGGAGTGAAAAACTGAAAAAATGTGATTTGCAATGCTTTCTTTTTTAACAATTGGGCTGGATTTGTTTGGTAGACCTGGCAACCCTTTGGGTTCAGTCATTTTTTACAATGTTTTCCCCCTTATATTCAAAATGCTGTAAAAACAGTATAACAGAAACAATATTACATACATAATATTATTTAAAATCTCTTAAATAATAATAACTAATAACTAATACAATTTAATGTATATGTTAAAATGTAATTTTTGCCATTAATGCAAAGCTGAATTTTCAGCATCATTACTCCAGTCTTCAGTGTCACATGATCCTTCAGAAATCATTCTAATATGATAAATGTGTTTACTGTCACGTTTATTAATTTAATGTGTCTTTCCTGAAAAAAAGTATAATTTCATAATACACTGAAAAAAAAATGATTGATTATTATTTTTCTTACTGTAGGAAAGTATTTAAAACAAATTAATTTTCATTTTAGAACTTTTTAGAACTTTTATATCGCTCATATAATACTGAATAGATTCCAGTATTTTTGAGTAAATGGAAAGACCTCTTAACTAACAAATGTTTTCTTTTACTAAAAAAACTGTGTAAAATGACAGTTTATTTCAACAAAATGTTTAGCAACTGTGTTGCTTTAGCTCATTTTAATTAAATAAATTGACCATAAAATGATTTTCCTGTATCTTAAAACAGGTTTTTTCCCATTTTAAGGTTAACTTTTTTCTCAGAATGGCATTTATAGCTCACATGATTGGCTCAAAACATTCTGGTCCCATTGACAAAGGTCCTGCGCCTGCCAAGCAACTGCCAGTGAGATAAATGCGAATGCTAATGCTTTCTGCAAGTATTATAGACCTCCTCGGTCGGCCCCCATAAGGCCACCTACACCATGTAGAATAAAACAGCTTTTTCTAGGCCATTGATATGACTGGAGTCATGTCTCATGTGAGCTGACATCATTTTAAACACACTTTTTTACCATTCATTGCTTGTGTGAAATATCTTTAATGAGATAAACATTACCGAGAGCTCCTTTAATTATACAGTGGGTGTTAAACAATAGGAACAGATTTTATGTTAGTCTTAGTTTCTGTTTTAATGACTAAGTTGTGAAGAACGACAAAACTGGCACACGGATTCCTGTTTGCTAAACGTAAATATCTCAAAGGTAGCTTTATCTTAGATGAGCAGCTGAAGTTTTCTTCATAAGGGAATATTCTTTTGATCATCGCCGTTTCTGTTCGTCTTACATCCTGAAAAGAGGGCATTCTGCTTCCGCACCAAACCTCTCTTGTTTGTACGACCTTCTGCTCCCTTCTTCCCATCTCTTACTTTCTCCCTCTCTCTGTGGAGGTCCCATAACAGCCGAGCAACACTTCAAAAAGAGCTTAACGCCAGCCAACAGCACACTCATTCTCCCTTAGACAGGAGGACCACGTTAAGATAAAAAAAGCGGAAGTTTGGAAGTGTTTGGGAGGAGATGCGTGGATGCCAGTGGATTGCGAAGGCTCTCAGCCCAGTCCAGCACCGTTTGGCAGCTCCATGCGTCTTCAGTAGGCTGCACTTTCATGTGTTTTATCTCCCCGCGTCCCTCCTGAGCGCATGGCCCTGTCGGCTGGTGGCGAGGCCAGGATGTAGGAAGCTGAGATGCTTACGAACAAGCTCGGCTGTTTTCAGAAAGTTTGTAAAGAAAGCCTCAAGGACACAACCTCGGCCCTGGACGTGCCTTGTTCTACTGGCTATTGATCTCAGAAAATAAAAAGTCTGTTACTTTTTCTCTAAAACACACCAAGGGTACTTCTCCCTCTGTAGACATTATACATCTGAGTGGTTTGGCGGCGTAATCTGAATCTTGTTGAGAAGGTCACTGCTGTCGGATGTTTTAAGAGTTTTTTTTTGATTGATAGATAATACAAATCATTCTTGTTTCTTTTCAAGTCATGTAACTTTATACCATCTATCTATCTATCTATCTGTCTGTCTGTCTGTCTGTCTATCTAATAACTATAATAATTTACTGGCCGGAACAATTTGCATATGTTAAATTTATTAACATGCATATTATACAACTGTATTTCGAGAATATTTATAATTCAGTTTTCTATTTGCTTTGATATGTCGGTATATTTTCAGCAGTTTTATGTAGATTTATGCACCTGTTATGAACATCTCATTGTCTCCTTTTACTAACAAAAGACAAAAGAGACATTGCTTTCTTCTGAAATTCATCCACTGGTGTCTCTGTTGGACAATGTCACTTCACAAATTTTATTTTGTTGATTGTTTCCTCCCTCAGACTAAATGGTTACTGAGAATATTCTTTCAGCTTCTGCTGAGATAAAGCTCTTAAGTTTTACTATTTTTGTGTGTGCATATATTATATATAGCATCTTAAAAAATAACTGCTTTACGCTCCAAATTCTCCTCTCTTTTTCCCAATTAATTGATGATGTCTATAAGGGCAGGACACGTGTAAATAAGATTTGCCATTTAGTCCGTTCTCATTTATCTATTAGAAGGGTGGCTGGCAAATGCAGAAGAGATTTTTTTTAATTTATTTTCCCTCTACAGAGACATCAGTGATATTATTGACTTTGAACATTCCCTGGATCCCCGCATGCAGCCTGCAGGCAGAAACAGCCCAGAGCATCACACCATCATCCGAGCACAGCACTTCAAACAAGCTTCTTACATCTCTGAAAGAAGAAAATATGAGTGCTTCTTGCCTGTGCTGCGAGTGGGTGCTAAGATGCTCAGAGTGTTTTTTAGCTCGTTGCTATGCGGTTGCTAGGGCATTCCTAGATTATTGATACGGTATTCTGGGGAGTTACTTTCTGCCACATTTCTAAATATTTAGGCCTAAATTTAAAAAGGACATATTTGAAATGTATATAAATTTTTCAATCAGTTTTAACATAAACAAGCATATACACTTAATGCAATGCATCTTTGTCAATCATACAGTACATTAATAAAACGGATTAGATTTTTGTGTAAGTACTAACTGAATGTGTTTTAAATGCCCAATAGACAAGTTTAAATATTTATTATCATTAAATACTATTTCTCTGTATCTCATACATTAATACATGAATAATGCATGTTTCACCACTAGACATATTTTAATGTTCATGTTTTTTGACAAGATAAATGTAATTGTTTTTCAATAAATAGATTTATGCTGATTCAATGCAATTTGAATAAATACTGTACATTTTAAAAATACAGTGGTGGATAAAATTATTTGAATGCTAATATTTTCACCTGCTTAAAAATGGTTTTATATCAGTTATTTCTATCTTTTTGCTTGAGTGTGTGAGTAGGATATATTACAGTATGATTACATTTCCAGACATTCATTTTGTCCAGTGCTTCACACAGAGATGTAAACTCATCGTCATCCAGAAACAGAACAAACTGAAACCGAATAATTCCAGAAGAACTGAGAAAACGTCTCCAAGATGCTTCAAGAAAGTTTAAAAGTTTTACTTGGGTAAAAATGCTTTAAAATGAGGATGCTGTCAAAAAAGTTTCTTTATCCTTTAACATGTATTAATTAACATTTGGTGTGAGAATCCTTTGTGTTTAAAGCAGATTTTGTGCATAGTGGACACAAAAAAATCCCTTAAATTTTATTCATTCATTTTGTGATCGTTTTGATAATAACGGAGTTTCGGGAGGAGCGGTGGCCGAATTAATCACAGCTGCTCCGCATTTCCCAATC
>JAUCMR010000107.1:1127808-1142564 GCA_032357425.1 Enteromius argenteus | reverse complement strand
TGTGCATCTCTTGGGGGCTAAGCCCCCCCTGTCCTTAAAACCTAGTGACGCCCCTGAACTGTACCATTTGTAAGGCATATATTTTACAACAGCACATGCAGGGCCTCCACTTTAAACACAAATCCTAAAATTGAGATTGCATGTTACTTTATTCTGTACACAACTAGTAATAATAGGAGTATTGAATGGGTTCCATAAAAACAGCAGTCTGAATATCCACATTTTTCAAAGCTGATTTTCTGCCTACATTTTCTACCCTGGTGGGGCATGTCCTAGACCCCCTGTGTTGTACAAAAGCAATATCACATCTATTTGCAATTGTGCTGCTGTTCCAAATTTTAACAAGCCTGTGATCATTGGTAGATATTTTCCCAGGGCCCACAGGTAATTACAGTCATGATGTTATTTGAAACAGCAACAATCTTGCAGGTTACTTAAAGCAGAGGTCTTCAACCCTGCTCCTGGGGAAAAGTTTATTTCCAACCTACTTCAACACACCTGCCTTTGTATTTTCGAGCAATCTTAAGGGAGCTTGATTAGCTGCTTCAGGTGTGTTTAATTAGGGTTGTAGCTAAACTCTGTTAATTGTTAAATAAAGTCATTATTTTGTTTTATTTGCATGCAAAAAATATTCTGGAAGCTTTGTAAAAATTACAGTTGAACCACTGATGTCTGACTTTCCGGATGTTGTGTTTATTACATTGCCGTCTATGGGAGGGTCAGAGAGTTGTCAGAATGCATCAAACATATCTTAATTTGTGTTCCGATGACAAATGAAGCTTTTACGGCTTTGGAACGACATGGGGGTGATTAATGACAAAAGTTGTTTTTTTTTTGTAACATTAGGCATGCATGCTTACAACAATGACTTGGTGTTATGTGTATAAATGGGTGTGTAATTAGTGACTTGCCATGTAGTGCAGTTCACACTAAACTCTCAGAGGTGAAAAAGTTCTATTTGGGTCAAAACATAACACAAATAAACTCTGTAATTAGATTTCAAAAAGGCTTTTTGCTTTTGGTGGTTTGGGCAGCAGTATGGTCTCACAGCAGTTCCCTGCAATCTTAAGGTTGCAGCCCTCCTGAGAAGAGTGGTGGCAGTTCGAGGACTGGCATTTCCACACTACAGTCTTTCAGAACCTCTTGTTCCTATTTTTTCTGTACAGAGCAAATTCGTTATAAAACACCACACACAAAAAAAAAAAAAAAAAAACTGTTGTGATGTGGATTGAAGCTTCAAGAAAACTTTTTTACTCATCATAGGCCTTGTTGTTCTTTTATATTAGAAATCTCACACTTCATCGCCGCAGTTGATTTAGTTGCCCTTAGTTTAAAATGTGCCAGTATCACAGTTCCATTAAGTCAGTCCATAAACTGTTTGAGCACTTTTCTTTATAATAAAAAGCTGACCTTCATGCTGACAACATCACTATTGCATTACTTTTACCTCAGAGGTCCTCTATAAAAATCAGATCCTGGATAATAATGACTGTGACTGTGTCATGTAATTTTTTATTTATTTTTATGAAGCTTCTCCTCGTATTATTTTGACTTTTTCAGTTGAATACCATAACAATGGCTACATTTTTTAAGACACCAAATAAGCCATGTTAAATCATCTCATTTCATATCATACTGTAGTTCTTCTGAAAACCAAATGAAATACCAATAACAACAGCAAAGAAAGTTTTGTTGAAAGAAAGCAGTTTTATTTTTGCTGACAAAACAGAAGTGGTATTGGCTGTAATAGGTTTTTGTAAGTCATTAGTCTGCATGGCATTTCATGCTTGTAAACTGGTGGCTTCTGTAATGGAAAAACATAAGGCCTGGAGACATAACTTAATCAGAACCAGACGTGATAAAATGTAAATCTCTGCCAATATTTGACAGGTGTACAGCAGAATACACTTTGATGTATTGTGTTTTCACCTTCATACTGATCTCTAAAGTAAAAACAAATATGCCTTTGGGCCTGACAGTTCATCAGCAACAGATGAGGGGAAATCATTTTATATTATTTCTTGGCATAGCTTACTCATCCCTTCATTGTGTGCTAATAATATTCATAGAAAAGGCAAAACCGTGAAGGTGCTGATTAGGGCAGAGCAGAAGTAGTTTAATGACATCTAGCTATAACTGTTACACAGTTTATGGCAGAAAAAATGCAGCAGTTAAAGCTTGCATTGTAATGATGACTATAAAAGTCAGGGCATGCTTTCCTTAACTGCCTCTGAGCTCAAGATGTATGTGAAGTGAAACTGCAAATTCAGCAGCAGGCAGTGGGCCTAGCTGCTCTTTCCCACCAGAACCAATCATCCTCTGCCGGCTAGTCCACAGTGCACTGCACAAGTCCCCAAGACGTCCACCTACTCTGAAATGAATGTTATTAAGCTTTCATTTTAGTGCTTCATTTTTGAAGTGCTTTTCATTTGGTGCTTAAAAAAAAGTAGTAAAAAATAGACATAAAAGCATGGATGTAGCCCAAACAATATATTTATTAGTGGTGACCACTTTAAAACAGCTCTAACTTTAAAGTATTTTTATGCATTTTAGCATGACGGCTGAGTGTAAGGATAAAACTTGCTAAAATAAAGCAGAAGAAAAAAGATGGAGAGGTTTCTCATTGCATGTCTTTTTCAAGGAGATTGAAAGCAGTGTTTTTCCAGATATTGTTCCTTTGGGAAATGTGGTGCTTTGAAGCCATTTTTAGATCTTCTGCTACACCTGTGCATCCGATGTGGCAGCTCTCTCACCCAGACTGAACTCAACCATCCACTGTTTTGAATGTCAATGATCTGCTCTGCACTGGCACACATCTGTTTAATATGACACAGATGGTGCACAGTGTGTTTGTGTGAAGGATAAATAAACATTTAGACTAGCATATTTTATTTTATTTTATTTTTTTCAGGTTGCCTTGATTTGATGTATGATGCTGGCATAAGTCCTATTATTGGTTCATTAGCTTAGAAGACATATTAAGCTGATTACTATTATCATTAGAAGCTCATTCTCAGTGATATTTAACCTCAGTAATGCAATGGAATGTGGAGGTTTAAATGGTGCATGGAAATTCAGGCATACTAGTTCAATCAAGGTACTAACTGATGTCTATTAATACAGAAGCTAACCTTAAATTAACTCCCTCCATGATGCTCATGACCTCACTACAAGATTCCTACCAGGCATTATACCAAATCAATTCTAGCTTAAAACACACAGGCATTTCTAGACCCCTTAAAATCTTACTTTCTGCACTCATTAAAATCTATGATTGTTATATACTTTTAAGTTTATTTACAACAGTGGCTGCAGCAATATAACTGAGGTTAGTTCACTATGTGAATCCCCCTCTTTCCAGATGTTAAGTTTTTACATTAATTATTATCCGTACCCAGTATCTCTGTTCCCATTAAATTGCAACATAAAATGCAGCTAAATAAGCCTGGTGAGCAAAATTTTACAAACTCCCTTGACTTTAACATGCCAGAATCGCTGGGTGGTGCTTACATATTTTGCCTTAATAGAACAATGTTATGAAATGTTGATGTGACAGTTTCACAGCAGAATGACCTTTCTGCACAAATGATGTTATACAATATGCCCAACCCCAATGACAGTCTCCTTCCTCCTTTTTTTTGTGTTCCTGTTGGTATTATGACAGTAGGAGAAGCTTTAACGAATGGACGCTTATGGAC
This sequence comes from Enteromius argenteus, assembly GCA_032357425.1. Taxonomy (NCBI): domain Eukaryota; kingdom Metazoa; phylum Chordata; class Actinopteri; order Cypriniformes; family Cyprinidae; genus Enteromius; species Enteromius argenteus. The sequence goes on along the minus strand of JAUCMR010000107.1, from coordinate 1,138,866 downwards.
ACTAATCTGCTTTGCTTTTTACTCACATAATCTGATATTTGGATAACAGTACAGCTACTTCTTGCAGCGGTTTAACTAGAGGCTTTAGCATGCTCAGCAGCATTATGACTTTCAGAATTTCGCCCCACATGGAATAAAGAAGATACTAAGGCTCAGTTTAATCAAATACATTTACCATGATTTCTTATATCTCTCACAGGGTGATTCTGGATCATCGGCTGCTGGAATCAAGGTAAGACAGGACCTCAGAAAAAATGTTGCCTCTATGTCTGTGTTTTTAATAAATACTACTTATTATCTTTCATTTGGTATATGCAGATAAGCCCTTATAAGCATTCTTATTATTACAGGGTGAGCCTGGTGAGCCAGGCCGCGGAGGACAAAAGGTAAAATAGCAGAGCTCATATTGTACTCCAAGCCAGAGTATACACCTATGAAGGATATTGTTTGGAACAATGTGTCTTAATGACAGTTGATTCATTCATGGAGAACACTGATAATTTATTTTAAAGTCCCCCTGTAATGAAAATCAAGTTTATTAATGTTTATTTGCCTATGTGGTGTTTGTAATATGCTTTTAGACAAACCATGTTCCAATCTATAAATCAACACCATTACTGAGTGTACCCAAAGGCAGTCCCAGAAACGCTGTTTGAAACAGCCCTTTTTGCTACGTCACAAAAATCAATAACCAATTACTTCAAGGGATCCTATCATTAGCATATCATTAAAAGGTTAATTCAACCAAAAATGAAAATTCTGTCATTAATTACTCACCCTCATGTCGTTTCAAACCCGTAAGACCTTTGTTCATCTTTGGAACACAAATGAATTAGTTTTGATGATATAAGAGAGGCATTTAACCCTTCAAAGACAGCAATACAACTGAAATTATCCCAGATCCAGAAACATAGTAAAAACACTGGTAAAACAGTCCATGTGACATCAGTGGATCAACTTCAGTTTTGCAACGCTAGGAGAATACTTTTTTTGCGCAGTTAAAACAAAAATAACATAATTTAACTCTACCATTCTTCTCCAGTGTATTACATCTACTGCCATTTTAGGCAGTACAACACAATGCGTATGCAAGCTTTAACGTATTTAACGCAATCAGCCTTGTTTACATTCGGGAGAAAGCATGCGCATGTAGGTAATCTGCAGTTGTTTACGCCTAATGGAAGGCATACACTTATGTTGTGATACTCTCTAAAATTGCAGGAGACGTAAGTTATGGGAGAAGAATTGTAGAGTTAAATTATATTGTTTTGATTTTTATTGCGCAAAAAAAGTATTCTCCTAGAATCGCAAAACTTAAGTTGAGCCACTGATGTCACATTAACGGTTTTACCGGCCTTTTTACTGGATCTGGGGTCATTTCAGTTGTATTGCTGTCCATGCAGGGTCTGATGGTCTCATGAATTTCTAAATTTGTGTTCTTAAAATGAACAAAGGTCTTATGGGGTTGAAACGACATGAGGGTGAGTAATTAATTACAGAATTTTACATTTTTTGTGAACTAACCCTTTAACTGTTAGAAGAGGAACCAGTGAGAAGGCAGCCAGATTTTATTAGCTGTTGATATTTTTCACTATTTTCACAATGGCATGTGCTGTTACTGCTTATTTATGTGTATTTAGAACCACTATCTTGAATAATAACTTGCAGCAACAGTGTAAATATAGCCTAGAGTCAGACTCACCTCTCCCGCATTGGCGCATTTGCTCGCAGGTGCGAACTGGAATCACAAACTTGACTGCATTTGAGCTATCAAGGTATTTTAAAGTCACAACGTCATCAAGTAAACAAATTTTCTGTATGTTACAGTATCCACTGTAGTTGATAAAAACCAATGTCATTGTCCGGAACAGGAGGCCTTGGCTGGTGTGACTGAAGTGGAAGCGGGGCTAATTTACATACTCATTGATCTGCTAATAGTAAATGAGGCAAGGGTGTAGAGTTACATTCAAGCTATTTTAAATTTTCACAAGAGAAAAAAAACACTTAAATATGTCATTTAGATTAATAAATTGGATTTTTTTTTTTTTTGAAGGGACCACATTTTTGACTACAGGGGGAGTTTAATAAAACATGTTGTCATTAATGATTAACGAAAGAACATTAGTGTACTAACTTTTTTGCACCTTATGGCTGAAGAAAGTGTTTTTAGTAAGGACAACTTTATAGCCCATTTTCAAATGAACTGAGAACACACTTTATTTCCACCTGAATATAGCCTATGGCATTACAGTTTGTCTACTTTGTTTTTTTTTCTTTATGTGTGTTTGCATCACACTTTATTACTTTTTCTTGTTCTGTCCAGTAAAACACTGTTAGGCTTCTATTAATAATTAATCTGCTCCAATCCCAAGAGAACAGTTTGAGTTCTACTCTTACAGAAATGTTCACCATATTTACAGCACTTAAAGGAAGTCTTGTAAACACATACAATCCTCAAACTGCAGTCTGGGATCTATTTAACCTCACCATTTGAGTACTATAGTCCTACTCACTTTTTACACTTTTTGTATTTATTTCAGCAGAGTATGTACGACTAACTGTAAAATGACTGTTAATGCTTCTGAAATTGTAACCTTTGTATGTTTTATTGTGTACAAATATACTTATATGCAGTAATATAATAATATGTTTAATGGTCTAGTGGGATCCATATTATCCATATTATCTATCCACATGAGAGATAAGCAGAACCTTCAGATATAACTGCACAGCCCTTGCAATTTTAGTAGGCTTTTAAATGCTTTGTGCATGGCAATACCATTAATTTGAAAAGTCTGATGGAAATAATTCAACATTAACACCAGATAGCCAATGTGTCTTAGCTTTAACTAGAATCTTGATGGTTTTCACCTAAGTACGTGAACCAGGGCCAATCTTTTGAAACTGTGGGTTTAGAGGAAACCAATTGTGGTTGAGCTGGGTTTCCAGGCTCATCGCCAGAAGTGGTGGCTTGGTTTGGCTGTAATTTGTTGCACTTTTCCTACATAGGGTGAGCCAGGACTTCCAGGGCTGCCTGGACTCCCCGGGATTAAGGTAAATGTTGTGTCTTCATAAACTTAAAACCACTGATCCCACCCATCCCCCGTATCCAGCAGCCAACATCATGTCTAGAGACTCCAGAACAGTTGTTGAAGTGCGACTATATTGTGTTCATGTATCCTTCACATTAACCTGATTGACATGGCTTCATTTAGTTTTAAACAGAGTATGCCCTTTTATCCTAGTGTTCTTATAAATACCCAGGCTTGTGTTATGATAGGAATTGACAACAGTCAAACAATGCATTAACATCCTGAGTGTGTCAAATCATACAGAATGCTCTTCCACTTGTACCAATTTCTATATTGTAATGGAGCATTGTTTTCTTGCCTTCTGAACTGAAAATTATAAAATATTAAAATTACAGATGTTCATGTTCCAATCTGGCAAAATATATTTTTAAAGTAATGAGAAAGTGAGTGGAAAACCACTGGAGCAAAGGGGGAAAAATTTAAAGAATGCTCAAATAAGCATGTGCTAATGCTTGTTGCTGTTTTGGTTTGTTTGCCTGTATACTTTTGTAAGCTTACAACCTGCTGGCCTTGTAAAAGTCCCTCCTATTTTATATAAACCTGGTTTCACTTAAAGGCTGAAGGCTCTGAATGCTAATATTGTGCAAATGTGATGCTCTCATGTTCTTCTTAAGGTTTCTGAAATTGAGACCCTTACATGTGCTCACAGTATTCATTGACTAAATCTTAGAATGTTTTTATTAATTGGCACTGAAAATATCAACACATTCTCACTTGCAACTCGTCACATATTGACTTTTGGTCGGGACCCCTTTGGCATTGCTTTTTTGTACAAGGTACCCTTTAGCATTACTTTTTGAGGTTCAGGGTCCTCCATTGTTTTCAGTTGTTTGTCTTAATTTAATGGTTTGCATGCATTTAAAAAAATATATATATAATAATAATAATAATTTTATATACACTTATGGTTTCATTGGCACACTAACCCTAACCCCAACCTTACCCTAAACCTACCCACTTCCGAACAAGTATAAAAGCATTACAAACAAGTTGTGTTGCATTCCAAGTCTTCTGAAGCCATACAATGTCCTTATGTGAAGTAACACATGAGGTTTTAATCGCTGAAAATGATCCCGCTCCGTTAATGCACTCACAAGAGCCAATACCATTTTGCAACCAAGGCTGAAGTAAGGCTTTTTCTGGCTTCATTTTTTGAATTTGCACACAGTACACAAGATGAGCTTTATGGCGGGCGGAGATGATAATTATATTATGACTTGTTTCCAATGAGCAATACGGGTCAGTACAGTACAGTACGGTATGATTTGATTCAGGACAGAACACCCTGATCCAGCTTGTGATTCCACTGCCATTAGTACCCTTATTTGGTAGCGATCGACAATAAAGCGCTACAATAAGCACAACTCTGCCTTTGTCAGTTTTAATGAGCAATAATGGCCATTTTAAAAGTTCAAGTGAAAGTATAAGAGGCTTAAGAGGAAATAAAGACAGAACATGCTAAATCAGTGCTGTACTATTAAAGTTCAAAATAAATATATAAAGTTAAAAATAACTCTGTGCTTAGCCAAAATGATATGACCAGCAACAAATCATTGATTCATGAGACAACGAATGCCTGTTAAATTTACCCAAAGCAAATTTTATCTCATTTAATCACTACAGAGACATTAGAGTCAGCGCCAAATGTCGGAAGGACTAGCTGAACTTAAGGCATCTCTAAGCGGATACATTAGTACTGAGCCTGGAGCTCCAGGGGGTAAAAATGGTCATTTTTAAGATGACTTTTCTGATGTATTTAATTATAAAACACTTTAAAATCTAAACTAACATTTATTAACAACTTATTTCAGATTTTCTCTGAACCTTCTTGTATATAAAGACAAGCACCTGCAATTCTGGCCAAATTAAAGATATGTTGTGTGTGAATTTGCACATGTAATAATGTAAGCATCTTTAATGACCCCTTGTGTTTAATAATAATAATTGATAAGATTGATTAGTGAAATTAAAGAATGATTTAATAAAAAAATTTGAATGATTAGCATCTGACTGGCCCGCTTAGCTAAAATCATTTATTTTCCAAGTACAGTATTGCAAGATTTGTAGATACATTCTTTTTTTTTTCTTTCTTTTTTTTTTACGACCTTTGTAATGGCATTTTTTACTTTATTAACAATTTCATACTTTATTAAATGCATGTCATCTTTTGTGCCAAAATGTTTATATATATTTTTTTTTTATTTATAAATTCAATTAAAATAATAAGATACATTCAGGAAGAATAAGTCACCAGTAAAATCAGCATCAACCCAAAGTCTTTCTTTGCACGGCACAGAATGTGGCATTAAGGAATATACACTGTCACTGTCTTTGTAACTGAATCATCCATTAAATCGATTCGTTCAAACAGCTGATTCATTTAGTAATGAAGCAATTTACTCTCTTTATGAACGGGTCATTGAATCATTGTCTCACTGGATTTGTTCAAAAGCAAAGATTCATTCATAAACGAAACAGCGCTGTGTGAAAGACTGTGCTCAGCGGCTGTGACTTTGTTTTTTAACATTTGTTGACGAAATAGAGCAAAACAGACAACAGTGTTCCTAAAATGTAAGTCACTTAATATTAACTTTTGTAGAAAATATTTTTTTTTATAAAACTCTTCAATAAATTTAATTTCACATTTGCAAACTCTCTTAAAAAGCTGCTACTCTAGTTCATTGCAATTTCCCAAACTACCAATTTAATGAATTAAGCTGTCTACACAATGTACACTGAATCAATTAGTTACATAATCTCTACACTTTGTTTGGTACAATGAATGACAAAACTGTAGTCTGCTTTCACGATCTGTGCTGTAAGAGCAGGAAGCGCAGCAATAGAGAAGCATTTCTATTCACAGTAGTCTGCAGGTTTTATGGCAAAAGACAGCATTGCGCAGCCAACCAACACAGTGTTACGTTAATGCGCAGAACTGGAATCACTTTCATAGTGTTTTGAATGGATAAAATATAGAAATTTAATTTTCAAATAAGCCTAACCAGTTGTAAATAAAACACCGTCGCCCATCGAAATTCACTGTCCCCCCATTTCTAGCCCCGAATGATGATAAAATTCCCAGTACCTTTTGCATTGGCATATTGACACCAAGGGTTTCTTATTCAAAGCAATGGAGCACCCTGCATGTCAAAAATTTACGCTAAAGGGGTACCCTGTGCGTGCCTTGTTGGAAGTGAGAACATGTTGAAAATATCAATGCTAGTACAAAGATACAGTCTTTTAATTAACACTAGATATTTTGCAACATTACTCTTCTCGTGTAGTACCATGAGTGCTTTTACATCAGAATTTTATATTAATGTTGGTCACCATACTAGCACCATCATCAAGGTGAGAGAATCTTTAATGACAAATATATACAAATATATGGAATGTTTTTTGTTTTTGTTTTTTTTTGTCTACAGTATTCCACCTTTTTTAATTTGAGTTCTAGTAATTGACAGACAGTTACATTGCTGCAGTGTTGCTTCTGTGTGCAGGGTGAACCTGGATTCTTTGGGCCTCAAGGTGAGCCTGGGCTTCCAGGCCTGCCAGGAACTAAGGTGTGTTTGTAACACAGCCATTGTTGACATATATATATCACAGTTTAATATTGTGATCATTGTGGTTTCATGCAGATGTGCCAGTGATAGCTTTGTTAAGGACTGAATGGTTAACAAACAACAAATTCAGTTTGTGTGGGAGCACTACTCTGCAATCTGTTGAGAGAAAAGTTTAATTTAAACTATTTATACCAGACTTTTTTGTTACTTTTATTCTAAAGCCAATGTACATATTAAATTAGTATTTGATTAAATAAGTAATATTTATGCAAGAGGCAATGCAGCGAGGCACCTATGAAAAACATTTTATCAATGCCTTTCAAGATTCAGCATGTGCTTTCATACTGCCCTCTACAGGATGTTTCGGAAAAAATAGGGACAAATGGAGAAAAGAATTCACCTTTATCCAAGACATTATTTAAATACCTTTCCATCTAAACTGACATGTATTTCTGGTACTTCTGCTGTAATAAAAATATTGAAAATCATAAATATGATGTACATTACTATTATTATTATTATTATGTTAAATGAGATTGTTAATATATAACGAAATGTAAATCATTTTAACACTTATTGAGGACCAGGTTTACAGTGTACCATGGTCTGCTGGTTGAGAACCTCTGATCTAATCACTTTTGTAATTTAAAAATGTGTACGCTTTAAAACGTTTTGGGTTTTTTTTCATATATGTAAATAAATAAATAAAATATTTTGTAGGGAGAGAGAGGAGAACAAGGACCGCCTGGTAAGGGTGAACGTGGTGAGACAGGTCCTGCAGGACACAAGGTAAGATGAACAGTATAAAGGTGCAGTGGTCATCATTAGTCAAAAGTCATTAATGTAGAGAAAAGTCTCAATGTCACAATAAGCAGATAATGTCCAGTATGCCACACACCTATGTATACACTTTTCAAAAACGTTAATGGAACACTTAAATCACACATTTTTTCCAGCGATATCATTGACTTGGTTGCATAGATATTATTTAAACTGAATCGAGCTTGACCATGACACCACTGAATTCAATAATTGAAATGCCTCTAATTTAAAATATTGGCAATTTTACATTATTGACACACAACTTTCTTATTAGACACTCTGTATTGTTACAGGCAATATATATATTAGGTGACATAAAAGTGACGCACTGGATCAGTGAACAAAATATTCACTGAAAAGTTGAAAATCTTTATTTAAATGCATTGTGATAATATATTTATCACAGTACTACAGTTAGTTGTGATTATGCTGTGGATAATTTCTGTAAGAGTTCTTTACCCAGTCTAGATAAAAAATAAAAAATAAAAAAAAAGACACATGAGACATAATGAATCTAAAGCCATCAGATAAAAGCAATTAATTGACGGTCTTACAAAGTTCAAATAAACAATAATGTTATATGGTGTAATTCTCAACAGGAGCTTTGAGGGGAAAAAAAGGAATTTATTTGTTTTTACACCAGTAGCATGGACCATAATTAATCTGATCACACAAACACACACACACACAACTGATATTTTATCATGTTGCATCTGAATGTGTTGATGATAAGTCTTTAACTGTTTTCAAATAATTATAAGGGAGAGCAAGGGGAATCAGGAGCACAAGGCCAGAAAGGTTCAAAGGTCAGTGTTTATTCTTTTGTAACCTGCGTGCATTTAAATGCTAATAAAATTAAAGTATTAAAACAAATAAAAATTGTTACATATTAATAAAGCAAAGAGCCAATATAATAAGTTCTCAAAATTCTTAAATATAATATTGGTCAATTACAGGGGGATTTAGGAGACAAAGGTGATGTAGGCCCAACAGGATTACAAGTGAGTAAAATCTAAATTTATTTTTGAACTCTCACTAGCAAATGTTACACTGGTCTGTACATTAGCTTTATTCTTAAATATGTAAATTGGTTACGGTTGCACTTGACTGAATAAAACCAGAACTATCAGGTTTTATTGATTGTTTGCAAATCTATGGCAACAGCTGGTAAATAAGCAGACAGTAACAAGATACACTGACACTACACAGAAAACTTTGTATGAATAGCATTGTATGAACCTACAGTCAATAAAAAAAGCAAATCTAACAACGCATCTTATTGTTTGGCAGATAACTATACATATATTTGTACTTTACTTGAATAAAGTTTTTAGATGCTCTACCCACCTCTGTAAATACCCTAATAAAAAATAAATATACTTAAATGTATTTGAAATACATTTATTTCATGCTCGGTATACTACAAATACATTTTTATATTTATGTACTTAATAAAACGCCATGCAATTGTACTTTTAGTAGACTAAACTGGTATACTTAAAGTCTGCTAAATTGGAACAACTAATTTTGTGCTTAATGCACTTTAATTGTGCGGAAGTAGTGCTCCAAATAAAAAGTTCCAATAAATAAAGTTTAATTACAATTTTTTATCGGTAGGTCTCGAGTTATCTGTCAGTAAATATGTTAATAGATTTGAACTATACTTAGCATGAAATAAAAATATTTCAAATATATTCCTTTTTCACTAAGGTAAGCTTTTAAATACAAAATATTATCCCAAGACAGTTTATTATGCAAAATCACTAGTGTTTTTAGAATAAGCAATGCTGGAATTTACACTTACACATTAAGTGAATATACTGTTTTTGTTCAGGGGCCTCCTGGGGAAAAAGGTGACCAGGGTACAACTGAAATCATAGACTACAACGGAAACATCCAAGAGGCTCTTCAGGTTAGTAGAATCATATCCTATTTATTGCCTTTCATTGGAAATCATATTTCTAAGCTGTAATGTCAAGACAGCTTTCATATCACAAGCCAAATGGCTCAATTCCTAATATCTGGTCAAGTAATTGAGAAGAATTATCACTGAAAGTAAGGATTGACATAAACTTGCATGAAATTTAGTCTGATTGTTCACACTGAATTGACTTTTAAATAATTCAGATACACACCCAACAATGCATAATGGGTAATGTTCTACAGTAGTGTTTTATATGGGGCCTGAAAAGTAATGGGCCCAGACAGAAAGCATAACACACAGGTTGATCTAATACATAACTGTAATCTTATCTTTTACCTTCCCTCTTTCCTGACCGACTACAGAAGATAACTACTATTACAGTTACGGTAATTCACCTCTGTTTTGTCTGTGTGTTATATATATGTGCTGTATTTTTGAACAGCATGAATTGAATGTCAACTTGTTGTTTCCCACAATTCACCTAATTCTCTTACAGGTGGCTTATTGATGAAACACTATGTGTTGCTGTGCTGATATTTGTTAACATTTGTTTTATCTAACTTGAGCTAAAGACTTAATTTAATAACAAGTAACAAAGTGTGCGAAAGTTGCTCAGTCTCTTTCAGTCTCTTTCTCAGCTATCTATATTCAGAGTGCTCAGATTAGACCTGTCCAATTTAACCTATATTTGTTATCACAGAAGTAAGAAATGACACATCACAAGTGTCGTGGTTCTAATCTAACAAAAAATGAGTGAGAAATGTATCCCTTGTGTGCTTTGTCATTCAGTGTAATTTGTCATTCTTTATGTGCATTTTTACAAAACAAACAAATAAATTATTAAATAAATATTTGGTGCTTTTATTTTTCTAATGTTCTTTTTTATTTATTTTTGTGACTTAGGGTCCCCCTGGGCCTCCTGGACCAATTGGACCAAAGGGGATGAAGGTAAGAACTTAAAGGGGTCATATGACGCTATTTTAAAGATCATTATTTTGTATATTTGGTGTAACTGAATATGTTGACATGCTTTAATATTCAAAAAAACACATATCAAATACTGTACATTATTGTTGTTCCTCTATGCGCCGCCTCTCTCAAGCTCAATCTGCTTTGATTGGCCAACTGACAAAGTGCATTATGATTATCCGGACACCACAAGTGCACATCAGAAATTTAACACCCCTTTTCCATAATCGCAAGCTTCAGCTTTCATAATAAATATAAAGACCATCAGTTTTACCATTAGTTCAAGCCCAAAAGATCACGTGACAGACACAGTGATGATGCTCGTATATTTGCAGTACACAAACCGCTATTCCATCCATCCATCCATCTTCTTCCACTTTTCCGGGACCGGGTCGCTGGGGCAGCAGTCTAAGCAGTGACGCCCAGACTTCCCTCTCCCCAAATACTTCCTCCAGCTCTTCCGGGGGAACACAGAGGCGTTCCCAGGCCAGCCGAGAGACATAGTCACTCCAGCGTGTCCTTGGTCTTCCCCGGGGTCTCCTCCCGGTGGGACATGCCAGAAACACCTCCCCAGGGAGGCGTCCAGGAGGCATCTGGAACAGATAAAAATTATGAACAGGACCGGTGACAAAGGGCAGCCCTGCCGGAGTCCAACATGCACTGGGAACAAGTCTGACTTACTGCCGGC
>JAUCMR010000107.1:1112021-1125859 GCA_032357425.1 Enteromius argenteus | reverse complement strand
ATTGAGAGTGAATGAGGATCAGGTGAAAGTGCAATCAGTCCAGGGATGCATGATGGGAAACTGAGTTCATAAGTGAAAGTGAGTTCTGGATAGGGTGCCCTCTGGAGGAGCTAGTGGCCACATCAGCAGGCTATCATGACAACAATGAAAACAAGTCACAACACAACGAAAACAAGCTACAAGACAATAGAAACAAGTTACAACGGAAGTGAGTTACAGCACAATAGAAACAAGTCACAACAGATACAAACTACAACAAAATTAGTAAAACACAATGGAAACAAGCTACAACACAATAGAAACAAGTCACAACACAACAGATACAAACTACAACACAAAAATATTTGTAAAACACAATGGAAACAAGCTACAACATAATAGAAACAAGTCACAACAGAAACAAGTTACAACACAATAGAAACTAGCTACAACACAACGGAATTTACAAAACACAATGTAAACAAGCCACTAGCACAGCAGAATGGAAACAAGCTACATCACAACAGAAGCAAGTCACAGCACAATAGAAAAAAAAGCTACAACACAACAACATTTGCAAAACACAATGGAAACAAGCCGCAACATAATGAAATTAGCACAACACAATGGAAACAAGCTAAAAAAACAACAAAATTAGCACAAAACAGAAACAAGCTGCAACAGAACAGAAGCTAGTCACAACACAACTGAAACAAGCTACAACACAAAGGAAGCAAGTCACAAAACAGATCCCAGATAGCACACGTGCAGTACGTCTGCAAGATGTCTGTTAAAGATCTCTTGATCTGGAAAGCATCTGCTGTCTACAAACGTCTGGCAGACGTCTTTCAGATGTCAATTTTACATATGTTCTAAATCATAAACATCTAATAGACGTCTATTGACATCAAAAAGGAGATGTCCAATAAACGTATTGCAGATGAGCAAACAACCTAAATAATACATCTTGCAGATGTAAGTGCAGACGTCAAATAGACGTCTCCTAGATGTATGTGTGCTATCAGGGATACAAACTACAACACAATAGAAACAAGTTACAATGGAAACAGTCACCGCAAAATTAGCAAAACACAACATAAAAAAGCCGCAACACAGCAAAATTAGCAAAACAGAAACAAGCCACAACACAACAACAAAAAGCCGTAAAACACTGAAATGAGCACATAGTGAAAAATAAGCCTGTGCAAATAATCACATGTGGTTGTCATGTGCATCTTGTCAGTAAAGTTGGTTCTGTGATTAGTAGTAAATCTCCATAATGTGCTTTCAGATGGAGTGGCATTCGATTTAATATACAGAGCATAGTTCACTAACAAGCTACATAGAATCAAGTGCAATTAAAAACAAGATTTTGCATTGCTTGTCGGCACAACAGAAACAAGTCGCAACACAACGAAATTAGCAAAACACAATGTTGTGGCTTGTTTCTGTTGTGTTTTGCTAAAAAAAACTGCAACACAAATTCACAACACAAATTAGTCCTATGTGTTGTGTTGTGATGATTACCTTTTTGATTACATTTTTTTTGTTTTGTGCACTACTGGGCTTCGGTAATCTGTCTGTCTGTCTATTCATAATAGATGAGTAACTTTAAATGAAAAACTAATGAGTGAGCCATTGCATACATAATGGATTTTATTCAAGTCTTCCTTGCATAATTTGTTTGCAAGTGTGTTTGAGAGAAAGAGATCGGTTTGTGTTGAAGGCTTGACAGTTCTTTAACCCCACACATGCACTTTCATGTCTTTCTCTTTCAACAGCATCTCTATATGAGAACTGTGAGAACACATTACAGCTTTGAAGTGCAACTACACCTTCATACATCAAACAGGGCTTCAGTGTGTATTAGAAGCACCCTGCCTTCAGATGATAGAGATCCTGCGAGCCCTTTCAAGCTCCCAGGACTTTTAAAGGGAAGGTGCACAGGGATTAAACAGAGATTCAATATCAGTAAAAATCCCAGGACAACAAAGGGACAGCAAAGGCTATTTAAAGACGATGGCAGAATGTGATCCGAACACTTTATGGTTTGTTGGTAGCGTGCTGTGATGTCGCAATTTCGTTACACAATCATTGACTCAGAACATCATGTCGTTTTAAAACATGTTTGAAAAAAAAGAAAGAAATTTTATGCAAACACAAAAACCAATTTACTAAAACCATATAGGAATGAGAAGCGTAAACATTCTGCTTATCTTCAGAAATGGATTGAAATGACATAAAAATGAGTAAATGTTATTTTCGGAACAAAATAGCAGTGATGTATATGGCAGACCATTAATGAACAGATATTTAAGCAGACTTTATATGGAAAAATATTTGGTCTCTGAAAAGAAATCTAGTTTCTGGCTGTTATAATGCATTGGCAAACCCATGAGCATATGGTCATCAGATATGATTGCCACGTGAGAGGGAGTTCAGCTCTTCTCCCTACATCCGTTATCTCACTGTAGGACAGAAAGAGAAGTATGGATATGTTATCTCTCTCTTTTGGAGCAGCGATTTGGACTGGCTGCCATGACTATGTTAGTTTAATCCGTCTATAAGAGGCTCACAAAGAGAAAGTTAACCCTTGAAAGTGATTAATTAGCTCTCTTTGAAGAAAACTTCATTCATCTCTGTTCTATAGTTACACTTTGTCCAGGACTCTATATATATCCATCTCTTCCCCCAGTGCAAAACAGTGTTTTGACTAGTTCTGTGTAGGGATTGGATGACAGTTATATAATATCAGGCAAACATTAACTGTTTTATTTATTTAATATTTTGCACTAAAGTCAGTAGACATGTTCAGAAGTAAACAACATCAGAGAATGACACATTTAGAGTAGAGCTAGCAAAGCCTTTTTTGGAGATCCCTTAGGATGTCTTTAATTAATTTATGTGGTTTAAGATGAGAATAAAGTGGTTGTAGAGAAATATAAATTATGTTAGTGTTAATTGGTTGTGGTGGTGTTAAACTAAAACTATTAAAAAACATTTTTGGATAAATCTCCTTTAAAAAATATGAGTGTAAGATGAAAAAAGAAAGAATTGCTTTAATTGGAAACAAACTGAAACAAATAATTTTTAGTTGAAGCACTAAAATGAGTCAAACTGGAAAAAAAAAATATATATATATTTATATATATATATATATATATATATATGTATGTATATATACACTGTATATTTTTTTTTTCAGTTTATATTTTCATTTGTCAGTTAAATATATATAAATGATAAAAGCACATGAAATTACTAAAACTTAAAATAAAATTAAATTCAAAATATTAATAAATACTTTAATAATGCATAGATAATACTAAAATCACACTGGTGGATTTACAGTTATTTTAAGCACTTTAAAGCTTATTCAAATAAAATTTTGTTTGAGTAAATACGTTTTCAAAAAAACACTGAAACACGAATAATTTCATTTCAAATGAAATTTCAGTGCAACATTATGAATGATGTAATTATAAGTATTGGTACTTGAAGTAAAGCAGCAATTTTTTTTCTATAAATTATTTTGTTTTAATCAGGTTTGTGCCACAAATATTGTCAGTAGAAGCAAAAACATTCCTTTAGTTGTAGAAATGTTTTCTCCAGGAGCCAAACTAAAGAATCCCCAAAACATTTACAAACAAATACATATGGTAGGTCAGAATTTAATTGGCAAAGAAATGAGGTTTCCTAACATATCTAATCACTGCCAGCAGCACAGCATCTGGCAAGGCGTTGTGCTCTGGCATGGACTTCCCCAATCAAAGTGTTTTTTACTCCAAGAAAACCTGTGGCAATCCCTTAATCGGATTGCTATCTGTTCCTCACAAGAGATTTGAGTTCACTCGAGTTCTTGTATTGTTGTTGTTGCCTCATACCACTAAATTTGCAGAAAAACATCCTCTGTGTTATTTCAAAGACAAAAAAAGTGTAATTCTATTTATGAACACTGCATGTGCAATGGGCTGAAAGTTGTAATTATGTAAATTATACCGCAGGTGTGGGTCAAGGCATGTTGGTTCATTGTTGATTTTGAGCAAAACAGTAAATAAAACATTAGCTGTTCAAATCTACCTAGTTGATGGAGTTGAATGATGAATATTGTGAAACCTAGTCATTTGAAAAACAGAGTCACTGATGCATCTTTGCAGAAATAATTAATTTTTCATCCATTTATTTACCAAAACTGGAGTTTTTTTCATCTGTAAAACGTAATCACTCTTTTTCCTTTTCCAGAAGGTTGCAAAGCAGCATTAAAACATAAAAGTAGTGCACAATTTAAGTCTTTTGAATTAAAATGATAGCCTAAAGTAATTTTTGGCTGGTAATCTTTCTTAGTAATGAGCTTCAAAAACTTTTTAAATCTCTTGTGTTTCCAGTTAAAAAGAAAGTCAAAAGATTTTGGAACAACATTGTTAAGTATTCTGTCTGTTTAGTTTTGATTCGTTTTGTGTCTTCCTCGTCTTCCTTATTTGGTCATGTTCCTTTTCTTGTTTAGTTTGATTAGTTAACTCGCCTCCATCTGTGTCTGCTCACCTGTCTTCAGTTCTCCCTAATTATGTGTGTATTTATAGTCTGGTCTGCCACGTTCAGTTTGTCGGTTCTAAATGTTGTTTAATATAATGTGTGTGTTGAAGCCACTCTCTGGAAATTAAAGACACCTTTTTGTTATGTCCTTCATCAGTATTCATGTCTACGACCACGTAACAAACATGAGGATGAGTCAATGATAAAAGAAATTTCCGTACCCAAAAAATATAAATTTGCTAAAAATGTACTCCCCATCAGGCTATCCAACATCTAGATAAGTTTGTTTCTTCATCGAAAATTGATTTGGAGAAATGTAGCATTAAATCATTTGCTCACCAATGAATTCTCTGCAGTGAATGGGTGCCGTCAGAATGAGAGTCCAAACAGCTCATATAAACATCACAATAAATCCAGACGTACCACATGAGTTACATCAGCAACATGTTGTAAAGTGAAAAGCTGCATGCTTGTAATAAACAAGTTCATTATTAAGACATGTTTAACTTTCTAAAATAATTGGAGTGGATAATTCATAATATTGCTTTCTAGTCATTTGAAGAGAAATATGCACAGATCAAGCACGGTTACAAATTAAAACAGTCCAAAACATTTCAAAACAAATATGCGTATGGGCAACATGGGTGGGATTTTTCACTGGAGGAAGCGTTTTTATAGATTATGGACTTGCATTTTGGCCAAAAAAGTGACACTTTAATGAGGTATTTGTTTATTACAAACAGATAGCTTTTGCTTTACCAGATATTAAGCGATAGACTGGAGTGATGTGGTTTACTTGAGGATTATGATGTTTTTTATGAGCTGTTTGGACTCTCATTCTGACAGCACCCATTCACTGCAAAGGATCCATAGGTGAGCAGGTAACGCAATGCTACATTTATTCAAATCTTTTAAGATGAAAAAACAAACTAATCTCCATACTGCATGGCCTGAGGGCACATTTTCAGCAGTTATTCATTTTTGGTTGAACTATTCCTTTAAATATTCCGAAAAGCTGTATTTTTTTAATTTGCTTTGTTGAAAACACATGCCACACTGGATCATTTTTAGGTGCATGCTTGACTTTCATAGATATCATTATTATTTTTATAGAAAGTGCTATTTTTATGAGCGGGTACAACTTTTTGATATACTGTGACAAGCGCACGCTATCATGCTGGAAGGGCTGTGGTCTAATCACAACCCTTACAATAGTGGGTTGGAACAGTTGTGCAGTTGCCTAGCAACAGGCAGAGGTGGGTTTCCCAAAAGCTTTGTTGCACAATGAACATGATTGAGTCCACTATAGAGCCTCGGTAGTTTCCCAAATTTCCCCACATTTCACACATCATTATGGTGTTTTTATGAACTGAGTTTGTGACAGAGACCTGATTCTTTATTCCAAACAACTCCTACACAGCATCATGTATTCTTTACACAGTGACATTCCAAGGATACTCATCTAATTTCTCAAATTAAATTGAATGCTAAACGTTAAGGCAAAACAAACGCTTATACAATTTAAAAAAAAGTATTATGCCATGTGAATGTCAATCTTTCTGTTTGTCATGTTTATTTGCGATTACTTGTGGGTTGAGCCGCTTAGAAGTTCCTTAAAAAGTCTCAAATTATCACCTTTGCATAGCAGTAATTACCTGCCAGTCAATCAGAATATATTGAGACAAGAGGCCTGCTGTCTGTTTCTGTACTCCGTAACATGATTATTTATCAGTTTGAAGACTTTAAGCTTTATTTTTTTGTTCTTAATGATAATCATAATTTTTGTTGTATGCTCAGTTTAGCCACATTATTAAAGCTTGTAATTTCTATCAATTGTATTTTACAGCTTTTTAAACAAACTCACTGCACACTATTTATTAACATTTCACCATTGAAATTAATTCTTTGGTATGTTATTATTATTATTATTATTATTATTGTATTTATTTTTTATTTCTCAAAGTGCAGTTATTCCCCATTATGGCTCTGTATATAAAACAATCACAATAATTATAAACTTTCTAAAATTTGCCGTTAAGTGTACATGTTTTCAGTGTATTACATTAATGCATTTGATTTTTGTAAAAGTACTTTTTACAATAAATACTGCATGGAGCCAAATGACATTCAGAAATGTTAGCGATGTGATGCTGGGGAGATACTGTAATATTGTATATTACATAAATAAAGTATTTTGGATTTGAATTAAATTATAGTATATACTTAGTAGATTACACAAAAAGAACACTTGGAGTTGTTCTTTATATCATGTCAGACTTGCAGACATACTGTGCCTCATTGCATTTATGGAGATTTAACCAGCAGATGTCTTCAGTAGCTGTAACAAAGTATAGTAACTGGTTCAGTTAATTAAAAACAACAACAACTCACTTCTAAATTCATAAATCTGTTATCATGAGTATGGTGTGAGTATCATAACTATAAGTATGGTGTGAATGAACAACTCTTAACTTCACAGTTAGTCGAAGCCAAAGATGAGACGTCTCATTTTAATTCAGTTCAATTTAAGTTTATTTATACAGCGCTTTTTACGATACAATTCATTGCATAGAAATAGAAATTAAGTTTCTACTATATATTTTTATATCGTGGAAACTTAATATATTTAAATTATGGCAAGATTTGGTAATTCTGTATGTTGTCTGAGGGTTGGGATTCACCTTCTCAGGTGTTCAGTCATCTTAGATGATTTAAGGGTTGGCTCCAGCCTGAAGCTTGTAAAACTCCTGGTTACCACAGGATGTTAATCCCATGGCAGAAACAGAGAAACAAATAGAGACATTATTAACGTAACTGCTGTTCCAATCCAGGCAAAAACTATTTGTTCAACCCAAGCTAAAGAATAATATTGTGTGTTTAATCAGATATAACTGCAGTACAAATATTATAAGATGCATTATGCATTAATTATAGTGTTAAAGTATCTACTTTAATGTTTCAAATAACTTTTGTGAAAATAAAATGTCGAAATATGGGTGAAATAATGTTCCATCGTCATTCAGAATAGTTCACTCAAAAATGAAAATTCTGTCATCATTTACTCACCCTTGAGTAGTTCCAAAAGTTTGTAACCAGGCTGTTTGGGTCACCATTGACTTCCACAGTATTTTTTTATCCTACTGCGGAAGTCAATGGTGACCCAAAACTGTTTGGTTACAAACTTTCTTCAAAATATCCTCTTTTGTGTTTGGCAGAACAAAGAAATTCATACAGATATTAAACGGTGAGTAAATGATGACAGAATTTTCTTTTTTGGGCGAACTATGCCTTTTAACAGATATATTTATGGAAAAATGAAATGTACTCATTTTCTCCTGTACTTAATAAAGTATATAAAAGAATAAATGTTCATGCCAGATTTGTATTATATTTTAAATAAATGTATTGCTGAAAAATGGGTAAAATATAGTGGTTTAAAGGATAATGGCAAAGATTGGAGAGTATTTTAATGTCAATTTTTTGGTTGACACGATTTTTTTGTATATTAACTATTATTACACTGAATGACATTTTAGTGAAGCGCTTTGTCAGTAGTATTATTCTATCAGTTAATAAATTATTAAATAGTGTAATAAATTATATAATAAATATTTAATAAATATTTAAATGCATATTCAGTATTATCAGAATGATCTCACAATGATTTTGACAATTAATTTGCATAGTTTTTGCATCCAACTAACCATTATAGGAATCAGAATGGTTAAATTCTTAATTCCTGTCTTTAATGTTAATATGTTTTCTGATCTAGTTGTTGAGCTTCTTGAATAATGAGCTTGTTAATAATCATTAAAATCAAATGCTAATGACTAAATATTCTGTTTGAGTTTTCCCTCATCTGGTTGATAGGGCATCCTAGAACCGTCTTGTTTTTCTTTAAATCATTTCTTTTTTCCGGCCTCCAAATGTGTTGCTTGCAGCTAAATTGTTTTGCTTTGAAATGAGCAAATTAGAGCCCACACTTCACTTCCGTTTGAAATCTGCTTACTTCCATTGTAATACAGAGTAAAGTTGCTTTCACCATCTGTTGCTGTTGGCTTATTTGGACCGGAGTGCCGTCATTTCTTGTATTTTTCTCACATTTCCTCCCTAATTTCCTTCACTCAGGGGAGCGATAGATTTAATGTGCTGTTTTTGTTTGGACCCCATGTCCAAACAGCCATTTATCAAACCTACAGCACAGTGAGCAAAACACAACAGCGAATACTCCCGTTCACACTCTGTATTGAATATATTATCTGGATTTATAGTAATATCTTGCAGCCAGAGTGGCTCATATTTCATAATTATGAATATGGCAGAATGGCGTGACAAGTGGAAAATTGCAAATGACTTAATGATGATGTATAATGCGTATATGGTGAAACAAGTAGGCGCAACCAAACCGTATGTATTTCTGCATTTTGCCATCTTTTAACAAGCCTGCAACGGAAATCATCCTGTTCCTTTGTTTTAAATCAATCAAGTCAAGAAGGATTGCGCTTTGCTGAAGTTGAAAGTGAATTGTTGTGCGAAAAATCAATATACTGCAATCATCACTTTTCTTTGAGTCACTTAGGTGTGGTGATTTTAATATCTGTCTCTTATAACAATGTTGCAGAGTAATAGTTTTAATATTAGATGTATAAAGCGGCGTCTAACAGATTGGTGTGCTCCTTTCTTCCTCAGAAATCCGGGAGGCGTTTAAGGTGTTTGATCGAGATGGGAATGGCTTCATCTCAAAGCAGGAGCTCGGCATGGCCATGCGTTCTCTAGGGTACATGCCCAATGAGGTCGAGCTGGAGGTCATCATTCAAAGACTCGATATGGATGGTGAGGAGACACTTACACAAGACTGTGAATGGAGTGCCATGCTGAAAAACAAGAATAGATAGTTGCTCTCAGCATGGGATATCAGCTGATGTACTGAAAACAATGGGAAATTTTTGTTACAGGGAAAAAAAATCTTGCAGCAGTCGTGGTCTATTTTTAACAATTTTCAAAAAACATGTTTTTTTTACTGTGCGTTCCAATCTCAGTCAAACTGCAGTTGGCTTATTTTGATTAAGTAAAAAATTTGCAAAAAATACAGCTAATTAACACAATAAAAACATGATAATAAAAATATATATATATGTATGTCATGGGTTGCCAGGGAAAGAATCTCAAAGGAGCACAAAGGAGGCAGATTTATACCAAATTATTTTTTAAATAAATCCACAAAGGCAAACAGAAGAGCACAGCCTTTTAACAAGTTGTAACAACAGAAACTGAGGAAAGGCAGAGCTATAAGTACTAAACCAAACGAGGGACTAATGAGTAAATGAACAAGACACATGTGAACAAAATGACAATCTGGAAACTAGATCACAGGGGAACAGGCCAACTTGAAAACACAGTGAAAACTAGGACAAAAACTTTATGTATATGTGTATGTGTGTGTGTGTGTGTGTGTTTGTGTTTGTGTCAAAATCTGCAAAGGGGTAATTAAAAATTATTTTCAAACTTTCTTAATTTCATTAATTTTTGTAACTAATATGTTTGTGATCTACATTTGATAATGTAACACCATGGTAACAATTTAACAACAAAATGTAGCATGTCAGCTTAATGTATAACTGATATAAAAACAAACAAACAAAAAAAAACATAAAAGATGAGTGTCGCACAGGGAATTCTGACAATGGCAATGTACGATTTTCACTTTAAAATGTCGTTTTATAAAACTTAATTTCAGGAGGAGCACGAGCAGGTAATTAATAATTGGTCTCCACCTTCTAATCATCCTCTTATCTCATCCTCCTATCAGACCGCTAGCTTTTCCCTATAAAACATCAGGAAACCTTTCTACCGCATCTCGATCTTAGTATCTGGAAAAACAATATGTCAGAGCTTGAATACTTTTCGGCCGAATCCGAAATTGAGGACCCAGCTCCTCCTGCGGCCTCTGCCGCCAACCCAGCAGCTCCTCCGACTACCCCACTAAGAGAGCCCGCGGTTTCAACCAGAGGCCAGAAAGCTTCGCGGTCCCAGCCCGCTCGCTCTCCCCGGCTTTTACGATCTCGTTCGTCGCCTCCACAAAGAACCCCTCAAGCTTCTCCGGCCTCGTCCTACTCTTCGGCCTGATCCACGGCCCCAGCGTCTGAGAAATGGACTGTCCCTAAGCTAAAGCAAGCCTTAGCTTTAGCCGGAGTAGCTTTCCAAAGAAGGCCTCGAAAGCCGAGCTTCTCTCCCTTCACGCATCAGCTACAGCAGGTACCAAGCAACCCAACACCCTTTCCCAAGGCAAAAGGAAACTCAAAACCAAATATTGCTCCACTCACCTTAATGTTGTTTTTACACCAGCACGGCCTCGGCCTTCTTCCCGAAACGCTCCATCAGCTAGCCTCGGAAAAGCACCAGAGCCAGCCGCCAGCGGCTTTCCTCCCCCAGCCTCCGCTCTCCTGGCGGACGCTCCTCAAACACTCCCGCCGGCCATCCAAAGCCCACTCTGGACAGCAGCTCCTTCCATCCCAACAGCAAGCACCAGTCAAGGGCAGTTCGCCTACCCCAGGGCTCACTCGACTTAAGGCTATCAGCAAGCCCACTCCTTCGCCGGCACTTCAGCCACTCCCCCTGCCTAACCCTATCGCTTCCTCCTTTCCTTCCTTCCCCGCTGTCCCTTGCACCTCAGCCCCTAGCCATCTCGCTCTTCCTACTAACCCACCCACCTCTTCTCTCACCCAACCTCCGTTTTCTCTCCATACAGCCATCCCTCTTCCCATTCCTCCGAATGCATTGGCTCTGGTAGTATTTATCATCTCCTGTCAATGTTTCCCAGCTAGCACAAGAATTGTTACTTCACCCTGATCCTAATTTCTCTGATTATCTTTTATCAGGTCTCAAGAACGGGTTCCATCCGGGAGTCAGCTGCCTCCCTTCCCTTTCACTTATCTGTCCAAACCTCCAGTCTGCTAATACGGATCTAGATTCCGTAAATCTCTTAATTAAGAAAGAAATAGAATCTGAATTCATGATGGGCCCATTCCCCAACCCTCCATTTGACATCTTCCGAGTCAGCCCAATCGGGATCGCCACTCGAAAATATTCCGGAAAAAAGGCCTCATTATCAATCTCTCATCTCCTCACAATTCGGCTATTCCCAGCATCAACAGCTAAATTCCTTTAGAAGAATTTTCCCTCAGTTACCAAGACATAGACCAAGCTATCGTCATGATTAAAAGGGCGGGTCGCGGTGCATGGCTAGCCAAAGTCGATATAACCTCGGCTTTTAAAGTCATGCCCATACACCCAGATTTTTGGCATCTTTTCGGCAATCGCTGGTGAAATAACTTCTACTTCGCAGTTCATTTAACCTTCAGATGCAAAAGCAGCCCAAAGATTTTCGACACCCTTTCGGAAGCAGTTTGCTGGATATTGATAAATAACTACCAAATTCCCCACGTCATCCACTTGCTAGATGACTTCCTAATTGTGTCCCAACACGACGATTTCCCAGCAGCTAATTTATCAAAAGCCCTCAAAGTTTTCTCAAAACTCGGTATTCCGTTAGCAGAAGAGAAGACTGCAGGCCCCAGTACTTCGATCGAATTCCTAGGTATCAACCTAGATTCTCAAAATTTCACAGCTTCTCTTCTGAAAGAGAAAGTCGATCGCTCCATCCTCATAGCTTCTAATTTGACCCAAAAAGCCTCATGCTCAAAACGTGAGCTCCTATCAGCTCTCGGCCACCTAAATTTCGTCATGCGAATAATTCCCCAAGGCCGACCTTTTATCACCCACCTGCTCTCTCTCGCCTCTTCCGTCCCCAACCTCGAAGACCAAATTCCCCTATCCGACTCTAGCAGACACGAACTCTCGCTCTGGATTACGTTCCTGAAACAGTGTAACAGACAATCCTTTTTCTATTCCGACCTTCGGGCGTCCCCAGTTGACATCCAATTATTCACAGACGCTGCACCTTCAATTGGTTTCGGTGGTTTCTACCGCAACCGCTGGTTCGCCTCCACCTGGTCACCTGAAATTTTAAACCTTCCAACCGAATCGTCCTCCTCGGCCCTTTTCGAACTATACCCCATAGTCATAGCAGCCTCCCTTTGGGGCTAAGAATGGTCAGCTTCCAGTATATTTGTCCATTGCGACAACGAGGCCACCGTTAACTGTATAAACAGACACAGCTCACACTCCCCCGCCATCATGCCCCTCCTCGATGCCTCATTTGGATCGCTGCATGCAACCAATTTATTATTTCTGCCAAACATATCCCAGGTTCCCACAACCAAATTGCTGACTCCCTCTCACACTTTGCTTTTCAGAAATTCAGAGCATTTGCACCAGAAGCAGAGACCCAGCCTATGCCGGTTCCTCCCTATTCACATCTGATCTTCCCCTGAATCATCCTCTGAGACCCCTCTATGAAGCTTCACTCGACTCCATCCTCCAAGCCGTGTCCCCTGGAACCCTGCAGTCTTACCTCACGGCATGGAAAAAGTTCAAAGCCTTCCACTTCCAACATAATATCAACTTCCCCGACTTTTCTCTCGTAGCCATCACATCCTTTATTTCATTTCTCAATACCAATAACATGCAAGTCAGCTCAATTAAAGGCTACTTAAGCGGAATCCAATTTTTCCATAAGATCATCTTCGGCTACCCAGCAGAAAGTTTAACAAATGTTCAAACCAATATGCTGCTTAAAGGTATTCAAAGGTCGAACCCTCCTAGTCCAGATAGAAGGCAACCCCTTACTCTGGAGATCCTAACTAGCTGTATCTACCTTCTCCGCTCAGGCTACCTCTCATTACACATCGACCGAACCCTAGACGCTATGTTTATTCTAGCCTTCCTAAGATGCTCAGAACTTACCGTTAACTCCAGTTTTAACCCAAGTATCCACCCTACAATCGCCGACCTGTCCATTCTAGATTGCGATACCATCTCTTTTTTCCTTAAAAAGAGCAAGACCGATCAGTTTAAAAAAGGTCATCACATCTATGTTTTCAAGCTCCAGTGCCAAATCACACCTTTTCAAACCCTGCAGGCTTTCCTTCATTATAGAAGGTCTCATTCTGCATCCCCAACCGACCCCCTATTCCTAGACGAATCCTACAAACCCGTGTCCCGTTTCTGGTTCCAGAAACACCTTAAAGCTATCCTCCAGCTCCTGGGAATCCCAACAGGGAATTTTTCTTCCCACTCCTTTAGAATCGGAGCCGCAACCTCTGCAGCCGAAAAAGGCCTCTCCCAGCTCCAAATCCAATCACTGGGACGCTGGTCTTCTAATGCTTATAAAAGTTACATTCGCTCTGACAGACTAACCATAAAAA
>JAUCMR010000107.1:1081787-1111921 GCA_032357425.1 Enteromius argenteus | reverse complement strand
CCAAATCCAATCACTGGGACGCTGGTCTTCTAATGCTTATAAAAGTTACATTCGCTCTGACAGACTAACCATAAAAACGCCCTTTAAACATTAGTCCCCCACCCCCCGCACCAATCCTCAACCCAACTTCGACCGAATTACCCCGACAAATACCTTCATCCACCGCAGCATCTTACTTCTCAGCCTACTCTGTCCCCACACCCTCTCTACCAAACCAGACCTTAGCCCAAAGACCATATTTTTACGCCTACGTTGTCTTTCCTAATGCTAACCTTTCTGTCTTATCCCCCGCAGATCACCAAGCACCCTACAGCCACCAGCCCCAGCGGACCGGAACTCCCGCCTCTCGGTCCAAACCAGTAATCACACTCCCCATAGCATTGGTCTCTTCCCCAAGCTTTGGTCTCATCCCCGAGCGTCGGTCTCATCCCCGAGCGTCGGTCTCATCCCCGAGCATTGGTCTCTTCCCCAGAGCATTGGTCTCTTCCCCGAGCATTGGCCTCATCCCCAGAGCATTGGCCTCATCCCCAGAGCATTGGCCTCAACCCCGAGCATTGGTCTCATTTCCCAAATTTTTAACCCATGTCTTCTTTGTTGTTCTTTTCGGGAGCACCAAGCACCAGCTTAATCCACAAGGAGCAGTCTCGTTTTCTTTTCAGGAGCATCGAGTACCAGCTCAATCCATAAAGGAGCAGTTTGTTTTTCTTTTCAGGAACTCCAAGCACCAGCCCAATCCATCCGGACCAGTTCTTTTCTGTTTTCCCCTCTTTTGGGGAGCTCTCTTGTTTGATGGCTGTCCTCTGATATGCTTTTTGGGGAGCACTCAGGGTTAGTATCTGGCCGTTTGTCCTTAGCCCTCTCGAGCCCTTAGGGCTGTGAACTCGTGAATTGTAAAATTGTAAAAAAACTGTAATTTTAACAGTATTTCACAAAATAATATATTATTATTATTATTATTATTATTATTATTAATGTGTAAAACAGCAAAACTAGCCAGTTACAGGTTTTTACATGCTTACAGTCTATAACTATTAAAATGATATTATTTATTTATTTTTGCAGTGCACTAGGCTAGAGATCCAAAACGTCATTCAAAAATGTCTATATTCCGTGAATGTGTTAAACTATTTGTGTTGTTAAGACTTTTTAAAATGTTCTTTCTTCTGTGGAGTAGAAAAGATGTTTTAATTGTTTTACTTCAAAATATTGTCTTTTGTGTTCTGCATAGACAGAAAGTCATAAAAGTTTGTAACAACATAAGGGTTTTAGGGTGAAGTATTCCTTTAAAGGGGACCTAAAGCAGGCAGGTTTGGCCAATCTCATGTTAATCTTGAGTACCTATAGAGTAGTACTCCATCCTTCATATCTCCAAAAATACTTTAGTTTTATCATATTTATAAAAGAAAGATACAGCTTTACAAATCTCTCTGAAAAAAGCCAAGCTCTGTGGGTGGAGCTAAAGAGTGACGAGCATTTGAGCGCGATCACCAACAAAACTCAGACATGATGCCGTTTCACTTACTGTCTGCAGTTCTGAATTATGCCCAGGATCTTTTATTGCTGGAGTTCCATCCTTGACTACATCAAGACTACATCATTAAGACAAACGATCGAAAATAAACTCTCCGAAACTTGTACAAACCCAGAAGTAAGATTTTTGGCACATAAATACTCGGTCATATGTCCAGATTGTTTTTTGAAACCCATCAGATGCATTTCTCAGTGCTGCAGGGATGCCAAACAAAGATATTGATATTGACAGATATTAAAAAAAGCTAAGTAACTGTAACCTTTTATTGCTCCAAACTATCATATTCCTCACAATGCATGGAGACATAAGGATTATGCATGGGCTAATAATGAGAACACTCTTCACAGTAGGCGTTTTGAAGTCTGACAGTAATTGTCGTGAAATTAATTGAAGGCGAAAGCTGTCCTTTGATGGCTGTAGCAGCAGTGCTTTAAAGGATGTCTCAGAGAGGGTCTATCAGCTCGACAAAACCCACTCCACGACGTTACACTCAATCTAACACTAGCAATATTGAAGCTAGCAAAAAGAGAGAGAAATGAATCAAACTAATCCAACAATGGACTAATTAGCAAACAATTTCATGACCAGCAAACTCAGGCAAAGTTTAGGAATTTAGCAAAATTTAAAAATTAGGCTGTTGAATATTCGTGAATTGCAATTCAGAAAATCAGCATAACAGTATTATTAGTCAAATAATAATCATTGCCATAAATGAATTTTATTATAATTATTAGTTATAAATTATATTATTGTATTTATTGTTGTTATTAAATCATTATTAAGCATTTGTTTTACTTGATTACAATTTATTCCCAGATATGTGAAATTTTTTATTTGATAGTTTTTGATTATAGTTATTCATATAGTTAAAACTGAAATGTATTATTAAAAGACTGTACATCAATGTGATTTTTCCCCCATCCCATTTAGATTCTTTATTTAATTTAAATTACAATTCTACATCACCTTGACACTTCACAGCAAATTCAGTTCAGGTGCAGGTATTCTCTAATTCAGAAAATATCAGATTTCTGTCCATTTCTGTACCTGTTTCATATTCCAGAGCCAACACGCTGGAACTTGATGTGGTGCTAGAATGCCTCTGATACTTCACGGTCTGTCTTTTAGGTGATGGCCAGGTGGATTTTGAAGAATTCGTTACTCTCCTGGGGCCCAAACTCTCAGCTGCCGGGATGCCTGACAAGTTCAATGGAACCAATTTTGACTCTGTGTTCTGGAAGGTGATTATTAGCCACTTCTCTCTTATTCCAAGTGACAACAGGCACAAAGTCTGCTGCTTCTGTCTCTCCCTGTCACACGCAGAAACAAAATTAGATACACTTTCAATGCTCTCTGTGAAATCCAACAAACAGACACAAATTACCTTGAATTGATTCATATATATAGGGCCTCCTATCCTTTAAACATGAGCCGATTTTATATATCTGCATCCATTTAAATGCAGTCATATGTGACATAATGACTTTAAGCAATATTTATTAACACATTTCATAAGTCTCATCCGCTGCATGTTTCTGAGTGAGACGAGAAGAATATAATTTGTACAGGCCATATGGTGATTCCCCCAAAGGGTTTGTTTCTCTAATCGCAGCTCGCTGCTGGTGCATTTTTTAGCAGCGCGTTTGACCCCAAATAGCTACGGGGGTCTCCCTCTCTTGAACATCTCTATGTGTAATTATGGGTTCAAAGCTATGAATAAATGTGCACTGAAATCTAAATCAACCCCATCTACTTTTTTAACAAAACATTCCTAGTCAGAAATTCATCAGCACATGTTGTTTCAAAAAAGTTCCAGTTAATTCTTAAAGGACAAAGTCATGTTATGTTCTGAAATATGACACGTTATAGACATGTAATGGGTCGCATGTGTTGTTTGATTTTGATGTCAAGTGCTAGAATGCATGAACTGATAAAAATGTAAACCTTGCTTTACATAAAAGCATCTAAAAGCATGCATTTTGACTAATTAAAGAATCACATAGAGAATTTTAGAATGAAATAATACAGTTTGGTCTCTGCTTTTAGTGTGATATGCAGAAGCTGACTGTGGAAGAGTTGAAGAGACTCTTATATGACACCTTCTGTGACCACCTAACTATGAAGGACATAGAGAATATCATCATGACAGAGGAGAATCACATCGAAAATCCGGAGGACTGCCAGGTTGACATTGACAGTAAGAAGGTTTTTTTCCCTTAATGCACAACTCTAAATGAAATACGAGTTTAATTATTATTACTGCCCTGTAAAAGTAAGCATCTCATCATATGCATAAGATGTATAGAGGTGCTAAATTAAGATTTTGTTGGATGACGACCCTCCAAAATCTTAATATTGTGATCTACATACTACTATGTACTGCTTGAGTTAGTATGATTTTTCCTCAAATTCTATGTAATAATAAATGATATTTTTATTCAGCAAGGACACAATAAATTAACCAAAAGTAACAGTAAAGACAATGTTATTAAAAATTTCTGTTTTTTATTTTTATTTTTTTACTTTCTATTCATCCAAACATAGTTTCCACAAAATGTTAAGCAGACCACATGTTAAGATAGATAATAACAATACATTTTCTTGAGCAGCAAATTGGCATATTGACAATAAATTCTGAACGATCACATGAGACTGAAGAGTTCAATGATGCTGAATATTCAGCTTTGCATCACAGGAATAAATAACATTTAGTAATTTGGTAATATGGCTGGTTTCTTGCAGCCTATATTTTGATAAACCTTTTTCGCAAAGCATCCAGTTTGCTGTATGTATACAACACTTTTGGTCACAATGTCCCACGTTTTTCATTTGATTTCACTTCCAAAACTTGTCTGAAGCCCTGTTCACACCAAGGATGATAACTATAAAGACTACAATAAAGATGTAGTCCTAAAAATCATTCTCAACATTAAAGAATAGCAGAGTTCACACCACAGCTATAACGATAAAGGCACAAAGAAACAATATTGTTGGAATAATTTTTAGATAGATTTTTTTTTTCCAGCTGATGAATGACACGTTGACAGCTAATCAGAATCCATTCTGCTGTAACAAGCATTTAAAGTGGCAAACACACGTGTGCTTAGAATAAACAGACGATATAATTCGCTGGTTTGGATGCTAATATTGTTATTTTTATAGTCATCTTAATAGTTATTGCTGTGAACAGGGATTTAGACTATATTTCTCTTGATCTTCTCATATATTTCTCTCTGCTTTTTCAGCGGAAAGTCCGACCCAGCAGGTAAAGCAAACATGCGTACGGAAGAGTCTGATCTGCGCCTTTGCAATTGCTTTCATCATCAGTGTCATGCTTATTGCAGCCAATCAGGTGCTTCGCAGTGGCATGAAGTAACCGAATGGACCAATCCCAGCTCAGATTCAATTCAACATATAACAGTGACAAAAATGGCAAAAAAAACAACAAAAAAAAACATGCATACACAAACTGGAGCAGCTGAAAAGTTCATTTTACTTACGTGAAATCCAAATGTTGTGACTGAAATATTTTTGAGACGAGCTACAGCTTCCACTGGAGAGAATTATTCATATTTAACAGCAAAAGTAATGCACTCAGATATATAAACGCACACATACTGTGTCTTACCCAAAAAAGGTCTGATAAAATACACGAAAAGAGAGAAAGAAGTTTATGCTGTAAAATGTCCCCTTCAACCGCTCTCTCTCCCTCTACAGTATGTTTTGGGTGAGTTTAGCCGCATGGACATCTTCAACCGAGGATCCTACTCTTCGATGCATGACGATGCATGGATTTACAATAGCCTGGATGTACCAGTAGAGCACAGCTGTGCATCCATTCACCTATATATTAGACCCCAAAACCAATTTTCCGAAGAAAGACCCGTCTTACACGTACGAAGAATTGGATATGCAGCGGAGGCCGTTTCTGACATCTTTTACATCCAGTATACTAATCCCTTTGCATGATAATAAGGGCTGTTTAGGGCATGCTCATGTCATGCAATGTTAGTCCTGTGTTTGTCGAGTAACTATTGTTGGTTTTTAACCTGTTGCACATGCCTGAGATGATTGTAGTAGTACTCCATATGGCCAAAGGGGGCATGAAACAACCCAAAAGTGATACTATACCACTAGTGACACACCTGTAGAGTATTAAAAGAATAGAT
This sequence comes from Enteromius argenteus, assembly GCA_032357425.1. NCBI lineage: Eukaryota > Metazoa > Chordata > Actinopteri > Cypriniformes > Cyprinidae > Enteromius > Enteromius argenteus. Next base: position 1,106,221 of record JAUCMR010000107.1, on the reverse strand, counting down.
CACCCAAAATTGATCAACTTTAGGCCATGTAGATAACAGCACATACTCGCCAAAGTATCTAAGGGTGCCGTCAGAATGAGAGTACAAAAAGCTGATTAAAACATCACAATAATCCATAAGTAATCCACACCATCTAGTAACATCTTGTGAAGCGCGAACCATTGCTTCTGGCTGAAATACAAGTCCATAATCTGTAATATTATTTTCTTTTAAGTTATTTAATCTGAATCAGGAGAGAGGCATGCACAGATCAAACAGCGTTCATAAGTGAAATGAGTTCAAAACATATCAAAACAAATATGTCAGTGGATTTTGTTGTGAGAGGAAAACAAGGGATCGATTTTGTTTCCCTGAATAAAGCATTATTATGGATTATGAACAGATATTTTGGTCTGAAATGACCAATGTTTTCAAGTTAAAATGCCTTAATTGTGGATTTTTTTCTTACAAACATGCAGCATTTCACTTCACAAGACGTGAATGGATGGCCTGGAGTCGTTCGGATTTTTTTTGTGGGTTATTGTGATCAGCTGTTTCGACTCTCATTATGATGGCACCCATTCACTGCAGAGGTTCCAAGTGATATAACTATAAAATTTCTCCAAATCCAACACAGTCTCATGACCAATTTGTATGTATTCGCACAAGGTGGAAAACTCGTGGTAATTCGTACTAATTTGTATGACCTCACGATATGATTTTGTAAGATTTGTCTAAACCCCAGTGACGGGTAGGTTTAGGGGCAGGGTTAAGTGTAGGTCATTCATACAAATTCATACGAATTGGCAGCTCGTAAAATATTTACGATTTAGCAAAATTTATATGAATTCGTATGAGTGAGGTCGTAGGAATTAGTATGAATTAGCCTCCTCGTAAAATATGTACGAATTGCCGTGAGACTGGGCTGCCAAATCCAAAACAAGCCAATTTCGTTTTTGGGTGAACTATTTCTTTGTGTTTTACAGTACATGGATTAAAACGATTTTCTTTTCACCTGAAATACACTATGCATTTTCAGGCTAAATGTTTGAATGATCAACAACGCTCGTCGGTGCAAATGTAACTGTTACATTTTGCGAACATTTGCACTGTAGTTATCACGTAGAGTTGACAATTAGGAGCTTTGAATTGAAATGACACGACTGGCATGAAATGATACCAAATGATTACGTTAACGACACATTCTAAAAGGAGCGTTTGTTTTCTGACTGATCAGGAAATGATTCAATGGTTGTTTTCGAACCGAATCGATGTCCATTTAAGCTTATCGCCAAACCTAAATGGATGATGTTTTTCTTCATTGTAAGGAATATGTGTATTAATATAACCTGAGAGCAAACACTGTGGTATATCAGTGTTTCACTGCTGTTTCAAAAATATATTGTTCATATGTCCATATGAATGTGCCATTTGTGACATCGTTCCTTGTTTTCCTGGGAAATATAGTAGTTGTGTGCAGGTTGACATGATGATAGCGAAATGGAGTATCTAAGGTGTGAATAATGTTTCAAATATGAATGTCAGGGTTTGAATATATATCAGCTGTAAGTGTGTCATTCTGTTGAAGGGCATTTTCCAGAGTATAACATTAGTTTTTAGCTCTGCCCAGGGCCTGAATTGATTTAGCTGTTAGTTACAGCACCATGAAACTCTTATATTTGGATGTCCAGGTATAAATGAAATATGCAATGGATGGAAACACCTGTCTCAGCGCACACACATGAGCACTACGATCGAGTGACAGTCAAAGAGGAGTCACAGGACAACAATGTACAGGTTTCCCCCATTATACAGGCACGATTCCTTGTTCATTAATAGAAACGGGGAAAGCTAATAATGTTCCTGAGCCGCGAGCAAAATATTATCGCTTCAAATAGCAAATTATCTTTGACCGGAGAATAGCTGTTATTCAAAACTCATCCAGAATAGAAATACCTGATAAGGACATTCTCATTATATCATTACTGGATTGGCTGGTAACCCCGTCTGCCTCAGAGTATTATTTGCGCTCGGTAAATCAGATCCAACTGAATTAATTATTCACAATAGCTGCTTATTAAGAAAAAAAAAAAAGAATCAAGAAAAGAAAAGCAGTGTTGAAGGCTTTGTGGAGGTGTATCACACTGTAAAAGGGGTAACTGTCCTTAAAGATCTATTTCTACTTGCTCTAACCCTTAAAAATGCTTTTGTTAGTATAACCAATTATAATGAGATTTAATAGATCTTTAGTAATAATTAAAAAATTGTTTAATATTTTATTAAATCACTTTTCTTTACTTAAACCAGTTATTTTACATTTCTGACCATGAATAAAACAGTTAATGTAAGGTTTAAGATTCATTTATTATTAAATTAAAGTTCATTTTTGACCATGAGTTAAGTTGCTTCATTCATTTTTTTTATTTAATTAATTAACTACTTTTTTAACCATGAATACACTTTTTAAAGGTTAAAATTATTTAACGGATTATTAAATTAAATTGCTATTTTTTTTGACCATTATTAAGACCAGTTGATATAGTTTACCAGTAACAAGGTTTACAATTTAAGGTTTAACATAATTACATTTATCTATAAATTGCATTTTTGACCGTTATTAAAAGCAGTTAAGTACATTTTTTTTTACCCTGAATAAAACCAGATAATTTAATGTTAAAAATAATTACATTTATTATAAAATTATATATTTGATGATGGAAAAATATAATTATTTAATGCATTAAGGATTCATTTTTTACCCTAAATAAAACCAGTTAAATTTATTAATATATATTTTTAATGAATAAAACCAGTTAATTGAAGGTGTTAACACGCTAAGAAAATTTCCAGGTTTCTTGAAAATGTTTGCCGTGCAGTAAAGACTTATTTACTTATCTCTTGAATATACTGGCAAATGACCCAAGACATAAAATGCAGACCAATGCCTTCTTGATGTTGCCTTGATCGATGCCGACAGGACATATATTTTGACTAAAAGCTTCACTATCATAAAAGACACATCTTATGCTTGTTACTGGGGGACACCTGTATATGAATCTTATGTTCCATTTTTAATAGGAACTCAAATGAAACATTCAAAATATATGATTCATTGTAATGTACACTAAATATTAAAGCATATATTATATATAAGTATTTCATGTCTACTTGGCATCATCAAAAAGGGTATCTGCAAAAAGCATAAATTTTTTATGAGGTTTGTTGTTTGCGTCATCTTTCCTGAGGAGGAAATATTGAGTATATATTTAAGCAATACATGAAAGCGAATAGGAAATGTGGGTTGACAAATGCTAAGTACATGTAACTGTGGATTTTAATGAGAATGTTGGTTTGTACAAAAGAGGATGGATCTCTTTTCTCATTAATCAGACCAGTAGTTTATTATCTGTAGAGCACTTTAGTATCCAAGATTTTTAGTAATTTTGCATTGAAGTCATTTTTATTACAGCCAGATTTTTTTGTATTACATAAATGATCAAGATGTTTATGTTTGTATGACTGAACCGATACATGTAGAGCATCATTATTTTTGTCAATGAGATGGCAATATATGAGATAGGCTTTATTCGAGATGTGAGCTACATTTCTGTGTTTTTCTGAAGGGACGCACAAAAATTCAGCTCACATTCATTTATGTAAACAAGTATATTTGGTCGTGCTTCGGTCTGTTTCCATACTGGAGACGTCGAACGTGTTGAATGTTGTCCTGTGACATTTCTTACTTTGCCTTATGCTGTTTTTTTAAAGATCATAAAGAATATTGTTTACAGTGATGACATTTCTATGATATTCCTATCAGGTCTGAATATACTTCTGTTTGGGATGAACTTGAATGTGGATAATCAATGTGCCATGCATATGTTTATTAGTGCGACTTACACTCTCTGAGGAGGGTCAATGTAACCTTATTCATTCATTTCACCTTGTGAATATGTGTTTGCTGAGTGCACAAAATGTATGTATTCACCTGTGACATTGTACTGTATTCCAAATGAATAAAGATAATGCCAAACTACACTGAAAGAAGAAGCTAAACAGTTATTTCACAGAGACTCTCCTACAAAATGGTGTGAGCTAGCAACGTGGTATTCAAAAACAAAACTAGAACTGGTTTTGTTGCATCATTTAAGGTTCAGTTTTTACAAACTTATGGAAAATGGAGTCTGAAATTATGTTTTATATGTCTCTAATGTATTGTTTCTTTTTTTGCCCTTTTCAACCATTAAGTGAAAGGAGAATGAATTTTATTTATAGTTCATTTTTTCAGGGTTTCTGCATGTTTTATGAAGGTAAACTTAAATAAAATTTAAGGAATAAACTAAAAAGGAAGACCATACAGTGCACAATGAGTTTTATTAGCAACACTTTCAAAGCTTGAAAATATAACTTCCAACTGATTGCTTTACTTGTTAATTTATTAATTTATTTATTTATTAAAAAATAGGTTAAGGACTTGAATACCTCTGCCCTCAACCACTAGTATATGGAAATGACTTCCATTGTATATTCTGGGATCTCTGCAACAAATATTGATTTAAGGATGCTTAGATTTTAGTATTGGAAAACAAGACAAAAATACAAAGATATTGATTTTTCAGGAAGATATTGATGTTTTGGTTACATTTTGCAATAAGGTTTATTAGTTAACATTAGTTAACATGAACTAAGAATGAACAAAACGTCTATAGCATTTGTTAATCTTAGTTAATGTTAATTTAAACTAACATGAACAAACAGTGAACAACTGCATAACTAACATTAACAAAGATTAGTAAACAGTGTAATAAATGCATTGCTAGTTGTTTGTTCATGTTAGTTAATAGATTAACTAATGTTAACAAATGACACCTTATTGTAAAGTGTTACCTAATTTTTTAAGCAATACCTACAATATTTAATGCCATGACTTTATGACTTTCTGCATTGATTTAAACCTTTAAAACTTTTCAGTTCTGAATTTGTGAAAGAACAAACTAAGGCTTTTTAATACCTACAAAACCTCTTTTTATAGAATGTTTGGAGTTTTGCAACCGTGTTTACTGTTTATTTACACATTAAATGTACAAAAAATGTATAAAATCTTTACCATTTTCAAAAAATGGTAAAATATTATGTAACTAGGTTGCAAATTTTATATGGCTTCTAGTTTGTGAAGTCTGGTTTATGTGCATTATTCTTGTTTATTTATTTATTTATTTTCAATGGAAAACACATGGTATCTAATATTTTTAACATACATACACACACACACACACACACACACAAACAAACATATAGGATTTGTACCCCATGCTTTTTTTTTTAAAGTCCTTGGGCACGAGTTTACACCTTATTGTGGGAGAGTGCCTAATGCAGTCATAATTTGATCAGGAACTCATATTCTAATTATAATTGTCAGTTCATTAACAGAATTAGATTTGTTTGTCATAATCCTTTGACATAATCACAATCACATGTTGCCACATCTTACTGCAGTGACAATAACTAATCCTGATCTCAAAGAAAATCTGACACATTCAATTTTTTTTTTCTTGCGAAAATCCCTTTATCTCTGTAAAGAACCTGCCTGTCTACAGATCACAGGTTCTAGATATACGATGCTATCGGTTTCCTAATTCTAGTACACTGTCATACTTTCAATCCAAAGCAAGAGTTGCAGACTCTATATCCTTTCCCTTTATGCGCTTCGATTTCTTTCTTTTTTCTGAGCACACAGAGATTGATCAATTTTAGCCACAGGTGGCTAGGCCTATCCTTAAAGACAAGTTTTGATATTCAGAGAATGAATGCCCGGTGAAAGTACAGAATAAGACGCTATCAGAATAGACAGCAAGTAACGTGCAATGAGTAAAAGTGTTTGTCTGAACTATCACAGTCATAATGAAGTTGCTATTTAATTATGCATGTATAAGTAATTTCAAAACATTTGAATCACAATTAAAAAAAAAAAAAAGTTGTATTGTAGACACTTGAATCAGTTGCTGGTGTTTAGTGTAAAAAAAAAAAGCTTGAAAAGAAGCCTATTTTGAAATATCTTTCATACAGTTATTAACAATACAAATTGTATAGAAGTCAATTATTGTACATATTTTAGACAAACGTCCCTATAGACAATCAAACAAAACAAATGGTGATTGGTTGCTTTACATATTGGTCAGTTTATGGCTAAAACAAGCAACAAAGTGACAGAGACAGACACGAAGAACGGAGAGTTAAGAGGAAATAACTTTAATCTCGATGAATACACACGGTTAACATCCAACAAATTAGTTGTTTACATAGCTGTGGAGCTTCCTCCATTAATAAACAGAAAGAGCTTGACCTTCTTTAAATAGAGCTTTAGTGCTTTATTGCAGCCGCTGGATCAATCTCATAATAGAGTCCATTGTGATAAACAAGAGATGAATCGAAGCAGAGCATTGATTCAATGTCAAACTCAGTTCAAAGAGTAAAAATAAATCCTCTCAATGGCAATCTTCTCCTTTTTTCTTCCCTATTTTCAAGGGCAAGAACTTTATAAACAGATCCATTCCACTATGTGGTTTCTATAAGGCACTCCGAGTGGACTTTGTTAGGCTGCTCTATTAGTCATCTGTTCATATATATTGGACTTATGACAACATGACTACAAATGACTTTTAATAAATAAAAATAGTGGAAAAAGCAACAGAAAAAGTCAAAAAGTAATCTATAATATGGTACCCGTTACTTTAAAACAAAGGGTCTTTGTTTAATGTTTTTTATATGCTCACCAAGGCTTCATTTATTTGTTAAAAATACAGCAAAATCCAGTAATATTGTGAAATATTATGGCAATTTAAAATAATAGTTTTCTGTTTTATCATGATAATGCAACATATACTTCCATTAAATTTTTAATAACACTTTAATGTTCACCAAAGTTGTATTTAGTCCAGTCTTCAGTGCCACATGATCCTTCAGGAATCATTCTAATATGCTGATGTGGCCCTCAAAACAAACAAACAAAAAACAAATTAAAATAATATCTATCTATCTATCTATCTGTAACGCTCAGACAATGGACACAGGAGTCAGGACTAAATAAACATAACAGGGTTTATTGAAACACTTTTTAACAGAACATCAACTGAGGATCGGGGCGAAGGTTCAACAGAAAGGATTCAACCATGAATTAACACAGTCGTGCTGGCGATCTCCGGATCGCTGTCTTCAAACTCGCCTCCTTTAACACAGGTAACTATGCAAGGTTAGTATTCAAGGTAAGTCTCTTACGACAGGTTGGATCACAAGATCAGAGGTGCTCGGTGCAGGTAAGTGAATCATAGGGCCGGCAGTCACGGCTGAGTGGGGAACTCCGATATTCCAGGTAATGCAGAGGTACGTGATACAGGGAACCAGAGGTACACAGTGAGCGGTGTTACCTCGAGCTCAGCTGTCGAGCTACTGTAGAGTGAGGCTTTTAACAGGTGCAGGTAAGTGATCGCGGTGTATTCAATCAGTAGTCTGGTGACTGAGAGCGGGTGTAGATGACTGTGCTGGGATCAGTGGACTGTGATGGCGTGACATCCCCCCCTCGACCGACGGCAGGGACGACCACGCCCCCTGGGAGCAGGATGATCAGGATGACTATGGTGGAACTCCTCAGTAAGTAATGGGTCGAGTACATCATCCCGGTCCACCCGACACCTCTCCTCTGGTCCGTATCCCTCCCACTCGATCTATATTGTATGCGGCCGCCCCGCCACCGGGAGTCGAGGATCTCTTTAACCCGGTAGATGGTCTCGGTGGCATCAACTTCTGGTGGAGGAGGGGGTTCCGGGTGCTCTGGAGTAGGAGGAAACAGAGGATCAGTGTAACGTTTTAGCAGGGAAAAGTGAAAGGTGGGGGTGATGCGGTAGCGGGGTGGTAATTGGAGTTTATAGGTGACCTCATTGACTTGGCGGATGATTGGGAATGGACCAATGAATCGGGGACTAAATTTTTTGCAAGGTAGCCGGAGTCGTATGTCCCTAGTGGACAGCCATACCTTCTCCCCTGGTTGGTACTGGGGAGTTTCTAATCTTCGGGTATCTGCCCAGGTTTTGTGCCTCTGGTCGGCCCGCTGAAGGTGGACATGGGCCGAGTCCCACACTCGTTCGCTCTCCCGAAACCAGTAGTCGACGGCCGGGACTAGGGATGGTTCTTCGGACCACGGGAACAGCGGAGGTTGAAAGCCTAAAACACATTGGAATGGTGTTAAACCTGTGGTCTCTTGGCGCAAGGAGTTTGTGCATATTCGGCCCAGGGGAGAAACTGATTCCAGTTCTCTTGGTGCTCATGACAGTAGGCCCTCAGATATCATGCAGTCTCCTGTATTTTACATTCCGCTTGCCCATTAGTTTGAGGGTGATAGCCTGATGATAAGCTGATGGTTACTCCCAACAATCGAAAGAATTCCTTCCAGACCCTTGAGATAAACTGGGAACCCCTGTCGGATACAATATCCTCTGGAAGACCAAAGTGCCTAAAGACATGAAGGAACAAGGCTTGAGTGGTTTCGAAGGCGGTGGGAATGCCGGGTAGGGGAATGAGTTTACAACTCTTAGAAAATCTGTCTACTACTACTAGTATTGTGGTATATCCATCGGATCGGGGTAAGTCTGTGGCAAAGTCTATGCCCAAGTGATACCATGGGCGACGGGGAATGGGCAAGGGCAGTAATTTACCTTCGGGTAGACGGTGTGGGGTATTCGTAATGGCACAGACCGGGCACCCTCGAATATAATGGCTCACATCGTGGCTCATCTGTGGCCACCAAAAGCGATTTTGGAGGATAGTTAAAGTCCGACGATTTCCGGGATGTCCAGATCAAGGAGATGTATGTACGGAGTCAAGTACAGGTAAGCGCAGGGTTGTGGGAACATAGACTTTGTCCTCGGGACAATCGGGGGGAGCTGGTTCTTCCTCAGTGGCGTGTCTGAGTTGGTCTTCCAATTCCCACTGTATGGGAGCTAGAAAGGCGGAGGCTGGCAGAACCGGTTCTGGCTCTTCGGGAGTGGGATTGGGTTCTTGTAGACGTGACAGTGCATCTGCTTTGATATTCCTACTTCCGGGGCTGTATGTGATCTTAAAATCAAACCTTGTAAAAAACAAGGCCCACCTAGCCTGACGAGGATTTAAACGTTCAGCCTCACGGAGGTATTGCAGGTTCTTGTGGTCAGATATGACTCCGAATGGATGTTGGGCCCCCTCGAGCCAGTGCCTCCACTCTTCCAGGGCCAACTTGATGGCTAGGAGTTCCCGATTGCTGACATCATAATTTTGCTCAGCAGAGGATAACTTTTTGGAAAAGTACGCACAGGGATGAAGGACGGGGGGTGTCCCATGGTCCTGCGACAGTGTGGCCCCTACTCCTAAGTTTGCGGCATCTACTTCTACTATGAATGTGAGGCTAGGATCAGGGTGACGGTGTAACGGGGCAGTGCAAAAGGCCTGTTTGAGTTGCGTGAATGCTGTGTCTTCCTCAGTGGTCCAGACTTGGGTCTTTTTTTTCCTCCACGGAGCAGTGAGGTAAGTGGGGCCGTGATTAGACTGTATCCTGAAATAAATCTACGATAAAAATTGGCAAATCTCAAGAATCTCTGCAGGGCTTTGGTGGTGGTAGGAGTTGGCCACTTTTGTACGGCTTCAACCTTGCCATCTTCCATTGCGATACCTGCTGGGGAGATGACATATCCTAGAAACTGGACTTGGGTTTTGTGAAATTCACATTTCTCAGCTTTTGGGTACAACGAGGACTCTCTCAGGCGTTGAAGTACCTGTCGTACATGTGCTCTGTGGGTAGATAGATCAGGTGGGGATACCAGAATGTCACCAATGTAGATGATCACGAAGTTATGTAACTTGTCCCGAAACACTTTGTTCATAAAGTTTTGAAAAATAGAAGGTGAATTAGAAAGGCCATATGGCATAACCTGATATTCGTAGTGTCCGGTTGGCGTGACGAAAGCAGTCTTCCATTCGTCACCACGACGAATTCTGATGAGGTTATACGCGCTACGAAGATCAAATTTGCTGTATATCTGGGCTTGACGTAACTCCTCCAGGGTGGCTGGAACAAGAGGTAAAGGGTAAGCAAATTTGACAGTGTGGCTATTCAACACCCGATAATCAATGCACGGCCGGAGGCCACCGTCCTTCTTCTCCACAAAAAAGAAGCTGGATGCGGCAGGTGAGGTGGAGGGTCGAATAAATCCCTGTCGTAAGGCTTCCTCCACATTCTCCTTCATAGCCTGTCTCTCCGGAATGGAGAGAGGGTATACACGACCCTTGGGAAGTTTAGATTCTGGCTGCAACGCGATGGCACAGTCCCAATGTCGGTGTGAGGGAAGATGAGTGGCAGCCTGCTTACTGAATACATCCAGGTAGGAATGGTATTCCTGTGGGATGGGCGTGACATGAGGGGGCATGGGCTCTCTATGGTGGTAGAATAGCAGCTTAACTCGGGAGCTGCGGGCCTGCAACAGGGCAACAAACAATCATTTTTGCACTTATCACTCGACTTTAAAATCTCACCTGTATTCCAGTCAATCAGTGGGTTGTGTTGTGCCAGCCAGAGTCTACCCAATACGATATCCACGGTTGCATTCCATAGCACTAGGAAACTGATGGGCTCGATGTGCAGACATCCAATCTGTAAGGTAATCTGAGGTGTGCAGGTATTAATGGACTTGTGATCCAAAGGCGTACCCTGGATGGTCGTGATCCGATATGTTACCGGGTTTTTCTGCTGCGGTATCTGTATACTGTCTAGACAACAGGAGGAAATTGAATTTCCGGCTGCGCCAGAATCCACCAGAGCCTTCACCACAAAGACGTGAGTGTTATATAAAATTGTGGCATTAATCAAGAGTATTAAATTCACAGGGCGATTAACGTAGGCTACACTCACTGTTCTCTGTGGAGGGCGAACTTTTCACAAAGTGAGTAGGCTCTCCGCAATAGGGACAACATCTCTCCTTACGTCTGCGTATCTGCTCTGACTCTGGTAAATGATAGGTGTCGGTCTGCATTGCCTCCGATCCAGGGGCATCGGAGTCCTTCGTAGCGGTTTCCAGCGCAGGGGTGCAAGAGGTGAGGTGTTGTGAGATGTTTGCTGCTTTTTTCAGGAATGCCTCCAGCCCCACGTTGTCGTCGTAAATGGCCATGTGAGCACGGATGTCAGCACACAGACCTCTGCGGAACACAGCTAATAGTGCCGGCTCATTCCAGACGCTAGTCAGAGTGAGAGTACGAAAATGGTGTTACCTTGCCTGAGCTGTAGGAGTTCCTCCTGCACCGAGACGGGAGTGAGGGCATGCCCGAAGACTTCACGGAAGTGCCGGAGGAAGTTATCCAGCGAAGACAAATTTTGACTCTCCCCGGTCCAGAGTGCCTCGGCCCACAGCAGTGCTTGTCCAGTGAGTAATGTGGTCATAAAAGCAATCTTGCTTCGATCTGTCGGGAAATGATGCGGCTGCATCATGAAAATACAGTGAACATTGTATGAGAAATCCATTGCATGAAATATTCTCACCAGAATACTGTGGTGGACGGGGACTTGCAGTGGGCTTGCAGTGGGCGGACGAACTCGTATTTCCTCTAGAGCCTGAAGAATTGGCTGATACCCGTTAGCCTCATCCTGATCGAGGCCCTCCATGATGTAAGGTATAGGCGTAGGTATTAACCTTTTCGGTTATGGGCTGAGCTTCTGTAACTCTCAGACAATGGACACAGGATTCAGGACTGAATAAACGTAACAGGGTTTATTGAAACACTTTTTAACCGAACATCAATTGTGGATCGTGGCGAAGGTTCAACAGAAAGGATTCATGAATTAACACAGTTGTGCTGGCGATCTCCGGTCTACAAGGTAAGTATTCAAGGTAAGTATCTTACGACAGGTTGGCTGGGGATCTCTGGATCGCTGTCTTCAAACTCGGCTCCTTTAACACAGGTAAGTATTCAAGGTAAGTCTCTTCTGACAGGTTGGATCACAAGATCAGAGGTGCTCGGTGCAGGTAAGTGAATCATAGGGCCGGCAGTCCAGGCTGAGGGGGGAACTCCGATATTCCAGGTAGTGCAGAGGTACGTGATACAGGGAACCAGAGGTACACAGTGAGTGGTGTTACCTCGAGCTCAGCCGTCGAGCTACTGGAGAGTGAGGCTTTTAACAGGAGCAGGTAAGTGATCGCAGGAGTATTCAATCAGTAGTCTGGTGACTGAGAGCGGGTGTAGGTGACTGTGCTGGGATCAGTGGACTGTGACGGCGTGGCACTATCTATCTATCTATCTATCTATCTATCTATCTATCTATATATATATATATACTCAGTATATAGATAGATTTTTATTATTTATTTTATTTTATTTTATTTTTTATTTTTTTTGATGGGCTTGAGACAGTGAGACAGTGTTGCATTTTTGTCAAGATTCTTAAAAATATTAAATATTTATCTGACTGCATACAGTCACCGAGAGCTTCAATATGGATCTCCAGTGAAAAAAGAGTGGAATAGATCAGTGCTGACCACAATAACTGGGACGTTATCTTCAGTATGGTCAGAATTTTAATTTGTCTCTCATTTCAGCATCTGAAGAGAGAGTGCAGTCATAAATGTGAAATTTTTTAAAAATCAATATCAATGGAACAACACTGTGCAAGATTGCCATTGACACAAATTTATTATTATGCAGTCGTTACAATGCTATGATATTTCATGGAAGATGTACTGGTACTATATAGGAAATATATTTTCTGCAAACCAAAATGACCTGACTGCATCCAGCACAAAAATGACAGTTGTACTACTCTATATGTCTTTCCAGGTGCTAAGGCACATATTAGACAGGTGCGTGTTCATTTATACTGTGAGTAAACCATCTGCATTTCAACCATGAGCTATTGAACCTACAGTACTGTAAATAAATAATCCTGATGGGATTTGATATCATGGGTGCCTGCTATATAACTGTAGGCTGTTAAGTGGCAGCGAAGATTTATCTATTTCTGGTGCTTTTTCCACACACAGTTAGATTCCAGATTGGAGACTGGGGCAAACTTGTGTACAAATGATAGCACTCCCTATTAATCCTCGACGGGGACCTGTTTCTCTTCTCATTTCTCTCCCGCAGGCTATAGAAAACACAGATTTTCTACCCGGTCACATAAATCAGTGTTCTTGAATGGTTTGGGGGTTAAATAGTAATCAAAAGCCCCCATGATGCTCATAATCCGTCTTCTCATACGCAATGCCCAAATGCTCCATTCTGAGCTGAAAAACACAGAAAACACAGATTACAGACAAAGGAATATCTAAAAAATTAACAAATGTCACAATATAGAGTGATGTGAATCTGTTATTAATGTTGAAAACATTGTGCTGCTTATTATTTTTGTGGAAACAGTGATTTTTTTTTTTTTTCATATATTTTTGAACATTCAGAATGCTATATATACGTTCAAAAGCAGCACAGAGTGAAACCTAGAAGACATCAGGTGAAAGCTAGTCATACCTTATCATAGTGTGTTTGACTAATTTGTGTCTTATTATACTGTATGTCTGATAATCTCTGATTGGAACATTTCCGTTTGATTGTGTCTGTTTGTTTTCTCTCAGTGCCAGGTGTTTCTCCAACAAAGCACCTGAGCTGCCACTTTATTTCTCCAGAATGTCAGAAACAAAAGCATCCAGAGAAATCAAATCAGGAGGAATCTGGGAGATATGGGGTTTGTTTCCACAATTCTTTTTAGATATGAATAGATTTTTTGTAGCATACAAGTTTGATCTTAGTATCAAATAGGGGTTTTTGTCCCTAAAGGTGTTTGCCAAAAGAGTTGGTAAGTTGATATATTATCAACAAAGGCCCAGACTTTACATATATATTAGTCATGTTGTGAAGGTCCTCTTATAAAATAAAATGCATTTACTGTTTAAAAAGTCTTAATATTATACACTGCTTAAAGTAATTGATGTAATGCTTTTTTAGAATGAATAACAGAATATTGTAACATATTTGAACATTTTAAAAGTAACATTCCACAACGCTCTCATTAAAAAAAATGGCAGAATAATTGATGGTTTTGGAAACATAATACCAATATCCAGGTAGTTTATGTATTCTTTACTCTTAGACCAGAGACTGCAAGACAAATAAAAAACAAAGCAACCAAAAAATAATAATTTGAAACGAAATCATTCAAAAGGAAATAAATAAAATGCTAGATGACTAAGTGTGAAGAATAAAAATGAGCTTCGCACAGGTCTCTGCAGAGTTGATATCTTATGTGGCACAGAGGAACAAATCTGACAAAAGCTTATCGCTTATATTAAGAATTTATTACATCAATCAATAAGAGACAGCCATAGGACAGAAAAGCAAGAAAGATGGGAAAAAAAGCATAATTTATATGTGACATATCTTTGTAAATCATTTGTGAAATACAGATGGGGGGAAGCTTTCCCCTACTAAGTAAGCTGCATGCTTTGGAAATGAGCTGGAAGATACTTGAAAATTTTATATTTTTTCTAGAAGGAATTTTCAATAGCATCAATCACATCTGCTGAGTCCAGGTCACAGCAACATGTGCAGAAGCACTAATAGAAAATTGGAGGAAAGAGATCATATCCCATTCTTCCAGGGTTATATGTTCAAGAGGGAGAACTATTCCCTCCACTTTAAAAGCAGTGGCAGTAAACAACAAACTCAAGGTCAGGTGTAGAGAAGTGGGAATACTTCAAATCCGTTTGGTAGGACCCATGTGCGGAAGCTGGTGGGAATGAAAAAGCAAGCAGAAAATCCCAGCTCTCGAGAGGAACGCTTGGCAAAGGAAGAAACGCAGACAGAATAAGACCTGTAATGGATGGATTACAGAACGAGGCAAAAACGGGAAAGGGGGAAAAGACAAAAGCTCAAAGGTAATCAGGAAAGGTGGAGCGACATCACAGTGCATGATTACAAAGAGTTTCAACACAAACAAACACATATCAATGACAAATGGGAGGCACAAGATCATTTTTTAAATGATTGAAAGAGATGTACTTTATGCCTTGCATCACCAGAGCACTCTACTTCATAACACCTGTCAAGACAATATATAGGTTAGATTTGGTTTGCAAATCAACTTAAATTTAAAATAAATGATATCTTAGCCTATATAAGCAACATGTTTTAGTATATTTTTGCATTGTGGCATTATTTTCATAATAATTAAGGACATCCCTCTTAGATTCTCATAAACATAGGCCTAATGCCAATATGATTAACAAAGCACTCTAAATTACTCTAAAAAAATACATTATTACTAAAAAAAATAAGTTATTTTACATTATTACTATTTGCTCGTGTAAAATCATTGTAAAGACCTGGCCAATCAGAAACATTATTTTTGATGATGTCAGTAAAGGACTCTGGGGGGCGATGTTGACCACTGGTGTTTTTTTTTTTGTTTTTTTTAGGAGTCCCATGTTTTAAAGTTTGCCTAATTTAAATTTAGTTATTAATTCCCCTACAACTGCCTTTAAAGAACGCAGATAAAATAAATAAAAAGAAAAAAGTGCTTAGGTAAATAACTTAAATAAAGTTTTCAATGTTTTTATTATTTTGTTATTTTTTTAATATTTTTGATGCTTTTTACACCTGGTTCTATACATTTGGAGACCTCGTTAGTGCAAAAGTTTAGTTCAGATTCATCAGCCAATCAAATTACAGTTTTTGTGCGTGACAGGTGTGGTCTAGACCTGTGGGTAAAGAAAATGCTCTAGAACAGTTGGATTTTTAAGCAAAATAAATTTGTACATTTTTTGTGCTTGTTTTGTTTCCACATTTATATATTGCTTACAGTCGGTTTACCGAAGTGGCATTTGGCAGTGTTGTCATCATGTTGTGTTTTTGTTGATGTTTTCGGTGAGTGTCTTGAAATGTAGCTAATTATTTTGCTCTGGCTACTCTAGAGTAGCCATACTGTAGACTTAATAGAACTGTCACATCTCTGTATTTTATAATTTTTTTCATAATATGCATAAGTTTATTTATTAATCTATTTTTGCCTTGCATCTTCCTGAATATACAGTAGTTATTTTATATGGGAAATGTGATCTGAATATA
The DNA here is from genome assembly GCA_032357425.1 of Enteromius argenteus. NCBI lineage: Eukaryota > Metazoa > Chordata > Actinopteri > Cypriniformes > Cyprinidae > Enteromius > Enteromius argenteus. The sequence continues at coordinate 1,090,114 of JAUCMR010000107.1, read as the reverse complement.
TTACTGTCTGTTTGTTCTTTATATTTTACCATTCAGAATGTTTGGTGACATTATTGAGTCAGTAAGATTTTTGAACAGCCTTACGAAATTAATGTTTTTGTTCAGCAACGGTTCATTAAATTGACAAAAATTGTCAAAAGTGACAGTGAAGACATTTAAGGTTACAAAAGTTAGAAAATAATTACAATTTAAATTTAAAGTTACAAAATAAATCTAAATATCATTCTTTCGAATTTTCTATTCATCAGATCTTACCAACCCCAATCCTATGAATAATAATAAGTACATATATACACTCAATTTTTACATCTGTTACTTTTTCAGGTATTGATATAGCCTATGCAAACATGCAGTTGAAATACTTGTAGTTTGTGAGGATATCAATATTTAACCAAAACCATAACCATATTTATATACATTTGGCAGATCTTTGCTGATCAGTGCAGAAAATGGGAGACGAATGTCTGCTGTTTCCATCTGAACCTGAAGGTCTACTTGGCATGTAGCCCAAGGAAGTTTATTTAAAATCTAATTAAATAAACTTAGCATCAGAAGCATTGAATAAAAATGTACATTTATTATCATAATGGGCACACAATTGACTATCAATGACAAAAGTGAACCTTCTGGATACTGCTTACTATTATGTAGTTCTCTGGCGGTGCATGAGGGATCCAAAAGACAAGAAGTGGATAAAAAAGCATCTTTAAAAACATGATAAAGGATCTGTATTAAACCATAAAGGTGACGTAAACTCAGAGGTGGGTAGTAACGAGTTACATTTACTTAGTTAAATTTAGGCCTACTTGAGTACATTTACTAATAGTAATAGCGCAGACTATTACTATTCACTATTACTTTTACTTTTACTTGAGTGCAGTTTTTGGGTTCTCTACCCACCTCTGCTTAAACGTTGAATCTTATGCTGAGACCTTAATCAAAACTCTTAGTAGTAGGCTACACTGTAAATAGGAATATAGAAAATTGTGGATGAACTGGGATGGGGTTGTTCAATGGCACATGTCCATCAAAGAACTAATAGGCCTCAGAGGGAATAATTAGTGAAGATCCTCTACATACATGTAAGGGCTGTTTATATTCATAAGAGCAAAGTTCAAAGGAAACGTTCATTGCAGAATACAAGAGCACCACATGTCATTTTTCATCAGGATTCTAGACACAGCACTGTAAAGACACTTCAACGTCTTGAGCATGCTTGTGTATCCCCATTTATACTGAGGCTCATGTTGCCTTTGAATTGTGAGCAATAATCCTTAACGTAAAGCCCTTCATGGATAATTTTCCCATCTTCTGGACACTCAGTGTCTGCAGTCCCCGATGCTTGACTTCAGGGTTGTTTTGCCATGGTGCTCCTGTCGACAAGAACCTGAACTGTTCTTGTCTGCCAATTTTAAGAGTCTGATTCTCAGGACTCAACAGGCTCACTGCTCTCTCCGTACGGGTCTGTAAATGGTTATTTGCTCTGGTCTGCTGTTGAGCTAACATGTGTGAAGAAAGACCGTCTGGGGGTTAACACCCGATCCCGTATGAGCTTTGCAGTAGGATACGGCTCTTTTATTCCAGTGTACCGCTGCGTGAGGAGCATGTAGACTCACAGTTCCTTGGTCCTGCAGTGGTGGAAAACAAATGATATTTTATCTGTGCATACTGCTTTTAGGATGTTGATAAATTGTGTTCTGTTTGGTTTTTCTTGTTGTAATTCTCTGCTGGTTTGCTCTGTCAAAGGTGATATTTTCCCTGTAAGTTCCTTGTAAAAATTACTCTTTTTTTTGACTCTGTATGGGAGTTTACAGTGACAGTGACTTTCAGCAAAAACAACTCATTTGTTTTCAATGAGAGTTGGTGATTTGAGCAACGTTATTGAAAGCGATACAGCAGTCGTTGAGTATATGGCTTTGATTTATGTAAATTAGGAGCAAATGCCTCTTTAGAATTACAAAAAGCTGTTTTTTTGCTACTCTACCTTTAAAATAGCATGTAAATTGCATTGATTATGATTGGTTAATCTCAATACACAAAATATTTGGTTCTTTACTGGTTATTTTAATTGCTGTTTTCTTTTAATTTTAGTAGTAACAGTATTTTCAAACCAAACGTTTGAACAGTAGTGTATATTGTAATATTGTGATGCCTAAATTCACTTAAAATTCATAATTTTACATGGTTATATTAAGTTTTTATTTTTAATTTATTATAACAAAATAGTATTAATTATTGGTCATGACATGAATGTCTGCGCATTTATAGAAATGAGTACTGAATAGGCATTATCATAGTAAGAAAACAAATTCATTATAATTGATTACACTTTTTTAAGAGCAAGGAAATCCTCTTTTTTATGACACGTGTCTTTAGAACAAAACAAAACAAAAACATGAGAGAGTTCTCTTAAGAAATGACACTTGTTTTTAGTCAGAGGATTAGTAAGACAATGCTACGGTTGTCATTGTTTTAATTAGCACTGAACTCTTTGTTCATTCACTACAGGTATAAATGGTGTCAGTTGAAAGGCTCGTATCTGACATCTTCATAATTAGATTTCAGTAAATGTATGAATTGAGCTATGGAATTATAACAATGCATTGTTAATATTTATGATATCATTATTTCATTGCAGTCTCAATTAGTTCCAATGATCATGCTGTATAAACACACTGTCACTCTGTGTTAAATGTTTCTACCGTATCACTGATGGATTTGAGTTTGATCTTTATAATGGCGGTTCGATTAACTGAGGTCCTGACTCCTTCTCGAATTGTGTCCGTTCTCAAATACTGACCTTTCCCCCTTGCCAAACCCACTTCACTGGTTTTTAATTATAAGAATAAAACAGGGGACATTGTGACATTGTCTGCAAAAGGCAGCAATCAGCACCTCATCACAAGCATGCAGTAAAATGATGAAGAAATTATCATTTGCAGTCAAACAGTCTTCAACAAAGTTCACCTGATTTGAATGTAGATAACATTTGTGAAGGACTTGGTGAGATAAGATTAATATTTGATGTAGTTCTATCACAAAGTCTTCTTTAGCTCTCTTTCGTTTGTGTTACATATTGTGTTATAGTTCATTCAAAAATGTACGTTCTAACTAAAATGAAACTGCCACATATTAATGTAGCTCGTCTTTGGCTGAGGAGCAGACAGAAGTTTAAGTGATTTATTCACTAATAATTCTCCTCTCCAGCGAGCTGCTAACACCTTATTCAATGCGACTGGATCATTGCGTTGGACTGGAGAACCAGATCATACTGTTCATGGAAAAGAATCAGATCTTTAATTCTAATTGACTCAATCCAGTTCCCAAGTTGACAGCTCATTGGAGGGAAAGATTATCCGTGGATAACAAATTTGGGTCTTTTTCTAACACAAAGCTGTTGTATGAAGACTTGAATTATAATGCATAAATGGTGCCCTCAGAATATTTAGTCTTGTGTAGGTTTTATTTTAATTGCATATAAAGTAACACATAAATTTGATGCATATTTGTCAATCATATGATATGGTTTATGTATTTGTCAACACATTCAATTAAGTATTTGTAAACCAATCTTACTTTAACCCTATAAAGACTGTATCATATACTTTATTTATATTGTTTGTAATATTTCAAGGTGAACATTTACTGAAGCTCGATTACAACTAGAGCTTTCATCATAAAATTAAGAAGTTAAATATAAAACACATTTTTAAAAGACGTAGAATGACACCTCATTTTTATATTTATTTTATGTCAACTCAAAGTGACATAAAAATGTGTATCAAAGCTGCATCAAATTGGCCTAAGCTTTAGTTGTCTTTCCAGCCTCAAGTATGAGCTCCATATTCTCACTATTTTGTCCATATTTTCAGTATATAGTTTAAGTTTTAATAAACTCTTCTATTTCAATAAATTAGTTTTTTATTATTATTATTATTATTTCCTGACTTGTTTTAAAACTAGCCATATTTGAACCATGTTTAGACTTTTTTAACTGATTACGTTTAATTGTTTTCACAATTAATATAAAAATTTATTATTTTTGACATGGTAACTGTAATGTATAAATGCAACAATAAAAGTAACAATAAATGACTTGCTGTCAAATGGTTAATCACGATTAATTGCATCCAAAATAAAAGTTTTTGTTTACATAATGTGTGTACTGTGTATATTAAAATTACATGTATATTTATATTCATATAACTTTTATATAAATATATTTAAAATTTAAACAACTTATTTTTCTTAAATATATGCATGAATGTGTGTGTAATTACATATACATATACACAGTACACACACGCTTATATTATGTAAACAAAAAAAAACAAAAAACTTATTTTGGATGTGATTAATCATGATTAACAGCACTAAAATGTAGGTCTTAACAGAGGAGTATGCAATTTCCCTTTCACACTTCATGAAAAAAAAGAGCTTTGGTAGTGACTAAAATAATTGCAGAATTTTTATTTTGAACTTTCCTTTAAGAAGTCTGCATGTTTTCATGTACTGTATGTGTGTGTGTGTGAGTGAATTTGTGCATGTGTGTTCTGGAGAATCTATCAAGTCCAACTGGCTGCAAAATGTCCCTGGAGCATTAAACAATTTCATTTCTCATACTCTAAATTACATTTTTACTCCCCAAGCTCCCAGAAGCCTCACCTGGACACAATGAAATAAGCCAGTACCGCCATCTGGATTCCACACAAGGTGATGATGATGATGATGATTTATGATATTCTCTATCTATAGTAAACAGAAGCTCCAACAATGAGTGCCGCATCCATTTACTGAGGTTACTAAGGTGTTGAGCGGTTTGCAATGTGTTGCTGTGGGGATCTGGGCGCTTTTCTTGACGCCTGTTTACCTGAAAGTAAAAACTTGAGAATAGAAACCTTACAAATTGCACTCAGACACATTTTTGTAAAGGTATGTGAAATTGAACCTAAGTGGGTAGAAGCATTTGCATGTTTTTTTGGGGCCTTCCAGGTTAGGATATTGGTTGGTTACCTTGTCTCATAAAAATATGTACCTCTGTGCACTTTTTGTGCAACACCGTTTTATGTACCTTACTACACGTTTCCGCTGCAGTTTCAAAGAGAAATGTCCATTGCTGTTTTTTTATGCAGCTTTGTACGTATTGCGATGGTTCAGAATTCAAATATCCAGGGACTGTCTCTAAAATCTAATGCGCTGTCATGTTGGAAATATGCCCTACACCAAAAACAACCAAAAACCTATCCAATAACAAATGCAAAACTGATATAAAAACGCATTCGTCTTTGAAAACCCATAGATATGAAGAGTAACATTCTAAAGCATAAGTTTTCAGATCTTCCAGCATATTAATATCGTCATGGTATTCTTCAAGTAATTGTGCAAAAATTATGCTTTATTAATCAAAAGTCTAAATTTGTGTAAGGCTTCAGAGTTTTACTGCCTCTAATTTCTTTTGGAAACTGCAGTGACATGTACTTATTGGTACGTATTTTGTGTCTTGCTAAAAAGTGCACCCAGGTACATTTATACCATGAGACCAGGTAGATATTAACAGGCAGACCCATCCTGAGACTCATGATAGTGTTCACACTTTTTTAGGAGCTCATCTTTTCTCAGTTTCAGGATAAATGACTGTGCCTCACATCTGCATTGATAATAAGCCAACCGTATGGTGAGAAATCAGGCTCTGGCCTTCATTAATTATTCATACAGGACCTCTCCAATTTTTACCGTGACTCAATTAGTTTTTGAGAGCCTTCTGCCGGGCCGGGGAACAGGGTTCTGTAATTAAGTGTGCTGAGCGTACCCGTGATGTGACTTATTTGAGATATTGCAGAGAGGGGGGAAGAACATGTCCGGATGATTACAGTTTCAAATATACACGCTTGGGGGACGCCGACTGTTCTATTGCTACAGGGGACAGTAGTCATCGCTATGCAAGGTTAAATATGAAATGTGTAGCAAACAGTGACTTGACAGTTAAAGTCAACATGAAGTCAGAAGTGACTCTGTTTACTTTCCTAGTACAAGTTGTAAGTTTGTCTTTATAATCTTTATCATTTTGATAACTGAATTTTTATTTAGTAATATCATTGATTTGACAGCACTGACATGATGAGAATAAAACTTGTGAGAATAAAACTTGTGTAATGAAACCTATGTGTTCTGTAGAGCTGCTAGCGGAATCCAATTTATCCAAAACTGGTCAATTTTGCAACACTGATACTTATTAAAAATGCATAAATGTATGACTTTAAAAAGGAGAGATTATACGCAGCAGTAAATGACAAAAGTAGATTGATTTCTCCTCTCTAAACTTTTTCTTAAAATAATAAATAAATAAATAAATAAGCATCAATGCATCAAAAAGAAGGAGCGGAAAGGCCTGGAATCAGATGCCAAGGTTGTGTTGTTTCTGCTTGATAGTTTAGCAATGCCGATTTGGCTGTGTTTCACAAAATGTATCATGTGTGTTGGCTTTGCTTTGAAGGTGCTTGTGTGTCATCTTCACACGCAAGGTCCTGTTGGGGTATGGGTGTGTTTGTTTTAGTGCTTTCAAATATCAGCATCGTTTGGCATAATTCACTCAGAGCACCTTTAATTCAAAGTGACTTACATTGCCTTCAAGGTAAACATAATGTCTACCTTGGCAATAAACTCATGACCTTGACGTTGATATTGCCATGCTCTACTTAGTGATATTACATTCGGCTTATGATGCTGCTAAAGGTTAAACAGAAAAGTTAAAAAATGAGTTCAAAAGAGGTGAAGCCCAGTGCATTTTTCCTAATTGCATATAAATTAAAAGAAATAAATAATAGAAAAAAAATATCTAAAATAATTTCATTTAATATTTATTTTTATGTTCTTTTATTTTAGTGTCAGTACACCTATTGATTTATTTATTTACTTATATAAAATTGTTAATGTACAATAATTTTCAGAACCAGATGTAAAATTGGGATGAAATCTTGCTTTTTTTGCTCGTTAGCTTTGGGATATGCTGAGGAGGTGAGTGCTAACTTCCAATTAGGAACAGGCTCCATTATGGAGCAGCTTTTTAAAATTATCCTATAAAGTTTTGATAAAGTCAATAAACTTTTGCTCTGAAAAAAAAACAAAAAAACAAAGCATTATTTATTAAAGTAAAATAAGTTGCACATTTTGTTTCATGTTGACTTGTGTTCTGTTTTATTCAAACATGCAATCAACATTTCACACAAATGTGATTAAAAATAGAAAACTAACAATTAATTATTTTCATTAATATACAATTAGCCATGATGGACAGGCCTGGGCTAAAGAAAAAAGAGAGGGAGAGTCTCATTTGACGCTAGGAATGTAACCTGTTAGTGATTTCCTACCCTATTTCCCTGTGCAGCTGACCTCTGAACTTTTGTCACAGTTCCTTGAGTGCTCCCACATGGACAAAAAGCTACTTAGAAAACAAACTCCTTAGTGTGTCTTGAAAGGAGTGCAGAATAAGACTCCGTCTGACCCGCGGGTCATAAGCGGACAGGTGCTGCAGGGAACTAGAAAGGTTTAATTACATCTGATGCCGCAGTGGCATTAGAGCACCTCTAGCCTCCATTACATCACTGCCTTTATGTGTCAGAATGAAAAACATGTGATGTGTGACGGAGCGGCCCACCGGGAGAATGCTTGAGCCGATCTCTGGACAGGTTATACATTACTGAGCATTTGGTTAGCTCCAGGAAACAGCTATTGGATGACAAGTATTTTTCTCCAAGGAACACAATGTATGTGCTGCAATGTGTAGATGCCGAATGCACAGTTGAGTTATTAACAATGCTGCATGAATCAATATTACTATAACACTTTGATTTTCTCATATTTAACTGTATGTATTTCTTTCTGGTACAGACATAATGCCTTAAATTCTGTGGCTTGTTAATGAGGGGTGTTTTGAATGTTATTAAAATGATACTAATGGATTTAGTGTTAGTTGGGGGTTGTTATTTTTAATTGAATTTTTTTTTCAATTATTTTATTTAGCTTGGGTGCATTAAATTGATCAAAAGTGACAGTAAAGACATTTGTAATGTTACAAAAGATTTCTATTTCAACTTAGTATCCTGAAAAAAAAAAAAGTACCACACAAAAAATATAAAATATTAACAAAAGTATTAAGCAGAACCATGCTTTTTATATTACTAATGGTTATGATATATATATATATATATATATATATATATATGTGTGTGTGTGTGTGTGTGTGTGTGTGTGTGTAACGCTCAGATATCACACCAGGACAACTCGGTAAGATCACAAAGAAGGGGTTTATTAAAACAAAGGTATTTTCC
>JAUCMR010000107.1:1071620-1081687 GCA_032357425.1 Enteromius argenteus | reverse complement strand
CTTCCCCTTCAATGGATCATTAAACTCAGGTAAGGACACAAGGTAAGTACTTGAGGTAGGCATTAGACAGATCGCTTACATCTGGTGAATTCAAAGATCAAGCTGCTCGGTGCTCGTGAATCTCAGTGCAGTCAGCTTCCAGTTCTCAGTCTCTCAAAGGCGGGTGAGTCAACAAGGCATAAGGTAGTAAGAGCCAAGTTACCTCGAGCTTAGCCATCTACTCTCTGGTGAGCGCTGCTTAAATGCAGTGAGCTTAATTCAATTCAGGTGGTGCTCGTTAAGACTCTGGTGGCTGTGATTGTGAGTAGACGGCTGAGCTGGGATCAGTAAAACATGACAGCGTGACGTCACTCCCCCCTCCCGGAATGTGCGTCCTCGCACCTAGAAGCATCCCAAGGGGTGGGCAACCTGGAGGCCGTACAGGGCAGGATCATAGGCCGCCTCCAGGGTGGATCAGGAGCCTTGGGAGGCCAAGGCGGATCATGATGCTCGGGAGGCCATGGCGGATCAGGGGCTGCCTGCGGCTGTGGTGACTCGAGGGCTGCCTGCGGCTGCTGCAGGACACTATAGCCCCCCCCCCCCCAAAGTTTTTCTTGGGGAAACTTCCCTCTTCTCAGGGCTGTGGCTCTTGTAGCGTGCACTCAGGGGAGCGCTCCTGCAGCGCAGACTCTGGAGGGCGCTCTTGCAGCGCATGCTCAAGGGCTGGAATCGGGATCGGCTCTCCTGGCCGTAATCTAGGGACTGGAATCGGGATCGGCTCTCCTGGCCGTAATCTAGGGACTGGAATCGGGATCGGCCCCCCTGGCCGTGAATCAGGAACTGGAATTGGGATCGGCACTCCTGGCCGTAATCTAGGGGCTGGAATCGGGATCGGCACTCCTGGCCGAGACTCTGGAACTGGAATCGGGATCGGCTCTCCTGGCTGAGACTCTGGAACTGGGATCGGCTCTCCTGGCCGTAAACTAGGGACTGGAAATGGGATCGACTCTCCTGGCCGAGACTCTGGAACTGGAATCGGGATCAGTTCTCCTGCCCGTAAACTAGGGACTGGATCGGGAAATTGTGGATCGGAATCAGCGGGGATTAGAGCTGGCATATCAGACCACAAATCAGGTTCTGGACTTGGGATCAGCGAACTGGAGTGCGCGGGGATATGGATCTGTGTTTGAGGAGTTGGCACTAATGGAATCCAATATAGTGCAGTTCGTTGGGGTGTTGGCCCTGATTTGACTCCATATAGCGTCGCTTTTGCAGGGAACTTACGCTGTATGGCGAGGCGCGAGCCGGGCAATGGAGGATAGCCTCCTGGCCGTTGCTCGTGCCGAGCGGGAAGAGGTGTGAGCCCGTTCAAGAGGCGGTGGAGGATCTCCTCGGGGCTGATCATATTTTCGGTTAAGGGCTGAGCTTCTGTAACGCTCAGATATCACACCAGGACAACTCGGTAAGATCACAAAGAAGGGGTTTATTAAAACAAAGGTATTTTCCAACAGAAACGAAACTCAAGGCTTAGACAGGCATAATAATAAGCAACTCAGTCTTCTGGGTAGCGACCTCCAGATCGCTATACAAGCGGGCTGTCTTTATGAGCGATCTCCTGATCGCTTCCCCTTCAGTGGATCATTAAACTCTGGTAAGGACACAAGGTAAGTACTTGAGGTAGGCATTAGACAGATCGCTTACATCTGGTGAATCCAAAGATCAAGGTGCTCGGTGCATCTCAGTGCAGTCAGCTTCCAGTTCTCAGTCTCTCAAAGCAGGTGAGTCAACAGGGCATAAGATAGTAAGAGCCTAGTTACCTCGAGCTCAGCCGGCTACTCTTTGGTGAGCGCTGCTTAAATGCAGTGAGCTTGATTCAATTCAGGTGGTGCCCGTTAAGACTCTGGTGGCTGTGAGTGTGAGTAGACGGCTGAAACATGACAGCGTGACTATATATACATATATATATATATATAATTTGTTGAGCTGTAAATCAACATATTACAAGAATGTTTTCTGAAGGATCACGTGACACTGAAGACTGTAGTAATGATGCAGAAAATGTATTTTTGCATCACAGGAATACATTACATTTTAAAGTACATTAGTACATTCAAACAGAAATTTGTTTGTTTATTTATATAATATTATTTTATTGCAGTTATTATTAAATGCAGACAGCCTTGAGTATGAGACATAAAAAAGTAAAAATCTTACCAACCCCAAACGTCTCAACAGTATTTACTCATTTGTAAATTCATGAAATATATATATTTTTGTGTAGCTATTTATGAAAATTGAAAATTTACCATATAAGTACATGTTAAAAATTTTAATATTTTAATACTGTTTCTTAATCCTGTATTTAGTACACTGTTTTTTATATCTGAAGACATTAAAGGCTTACTCCACCCAAAAAGGATTTTGTCATTAATCACTGACCCCCACGTTGTTACAAAACAGCTTCGTCCAGAACACAACTTCTCTGCCATCAGTTGGTTAACCGTAACGTTATGAAGCTACGAAAATACTTTTTTCGGATGAAGTAACCCTTTAAGAGAAAGTTAACATGTTTTTATACGGCAGTGGTGCTATATAGCATCTTAACCACCCCAAAGAACCACTGAAGAAGCACATTTTGTGTGTGTGTGTGTACAGACCTGAGATGTCTCACAAAACCGAGGAGTCTCGTTTATGGAGATTTCTGTAAACTTGTTTCCACAAGTCAGTGACTTGAGAACCCAGCAGTTTCTTAAACAGTTGTTGTTGTTTGTTTACTATATCACAAATGTTGCTATTGCCTTTGAGATGAATGTGTACGTTCCTCTGTCAAACCTGACACTGTTGACAGGCAAATCTGTACATGCCTTAAAACGAAGACATGGGCTCTCGTATACCTGGTTGTTTGTAGGATCTGGGGCATCCAAGCTGAAAACCGCACTGATATGCATACTTACAATACAAAACCTCACTGCTGGGCAGAGCCCTGCTCATTTGTGTGCAGGACATCTTGTGCGATTGTCTTTATGAGTGTGTCTGTGTTGGTGGAGATAAGTGTTAGGTGCTATTTGTTTGGTAGGGTATAGGACACTGAAACAAAAGCCTGCTTGCGAGGCATGTGCAATCTTTTGCTAATTTTTAAGAAGCCTCAAAATGTAACGACACTAAATTTAGGCAGTGTTTAACATCTTTTTTATGGCATTTACGCTGAATAATGAATGACCTGTGGCTTTGCATGTCTCGTAGAAACCATTAATGTCACATTTTGTGTCATGCAAATGGGTTGGTTTTTGATTAATAACAGCCTGCATTAACATGTCTTCACCTCTCTTTAGTCAAATTGTTTCTAGAACATGGCCTATTTTCTCTCAAAAATGTTTGCAGACATTAAACGCGAATAGATTTTATTTGGGTAGAAAAAAATATTCAGGAACCCAAATATGTCAGAGGGAATATTAAACAGTCTGGAAAGACATGATGTCTTGAAAAGGGGAAATGCAAATACTTCATGATAAAATAACATGTCTATGAATTTAGCCACAGGGATGAATATATTTAAAACTAATGCACGGATGGTACCTCATAGATGGATAGATACCTGGCCTGTTTTTGTCTCATGAAAATAAAAATAAAATGTCTAATAACTATGGTCACCTATACATTATTATTTTTTCTGTCTATGAATAATAAATAAGGTATACACAACTTTTTATCTCCATTTATTTATTATTTATTCATAAGTTATTTATTATTTATTCATTTTTTATTTACTGTATTTATTCATTTATTTATTTACTGTATTTATTCATTTATTTTTTCATTTCACGATTGTCACAATTCAGCAGACCTTTCAGAATTGTTAATTTATATCATGCAATTCTGAATTCAGAATTCCATATTAGGGTTGCATTGATTTATTTATTTATTTATTTATTTTGGAAACTTTCAAACATTTTTGGAATTCTTTAAGGTTTCTGGAAATAAAAAGTAGACAAAAATGGATAAAAAGTTGCAATTACCTTTTTTATTTTATTATTCTGTGGCAGATTAACTTCCATAATTAACTGATTGTGTATATATTGTGTATATATTTTTATGTTTTAATTTATTAATAAGACATGTTATTTAACTATTATTATTAGTGCTGCCAAACGATTAAACTCGATTAACTGCATCTAAAATAGTTTTTGTTTACATAATATATGTATTTATAAATACACACACATACATGTATATATTTCAGAAAAGTTATATATATATATATATATTTTATATATTAAATATATTTATTTATGATATAAATTATATGAATATAAATATAGACATGTAAACACATGTAAATGTATATTTTTAAATAGACACTGTATGTGTGTGTATTTATATATACATAACAAATATATTATGCAAACAAAAACTTTTATTTTGGATGCGATTGTTACGCCCACGCTGGGCTTCACCCTCACTCACTCACTCTCTGGATTACGAGCACCTGTCACAGCCACCTGATCTTAATCACCTCATCAGCACACCACATAAACCCACACACCACCTCACAGTCCTTGTCTGAGCTCGTTCTTGAGAAGTGGACTTTTTGAATCTCTCTCCAAACGATACCAAAGACTTAACTATTTACTTACCTCTCCACATTGTCTCCTAGTTACCTCTGTGTCTCCAGGCTCCCAAGGATTCCCTCTGTGTTCTCCAAGATTGTGTTGTGTGGTTGTGGTTGTCTTCGTCTCTCCATCGTCTATGTCCAGTGATCGTCTGTCTCCATCTGCAAACCCGAATACAGCATTATCTTCATGTTACTACTTCTCATATTCCTCTGCAAAGTATTTACTCACCTGCCATAATCTCCAATACATTCCTGTTTAACTATATTGTTTAATAAACTGTTGTGTGTTTGCACTTACCCTCCTGACTCCTGTCCGCTTCGTAACAGAAGCTCAGACCTAAAACAGAAAAAACGCGAGAGATTCTCCACCGTCTCGCCCAAGGGCTTCGTCCGTTCCCCGGACTATGCGTGCAGTGGCCGAGCTACGTGTCGTCTGAAAGCCTGCTAAAACTTGCACCACACATGCCCGGTTCCCATTTGGCAATCCGAAGACGTCACAGCCCCGCACGACCACAACACCCAGATCGCCGAGATAAAACCGCAATACAAATGCCTGGTTCTTGACTTGCGATCCGCAGATGCCGTTTGAGTCCCGCACGGCAAGAACGCCAACCCATTCTAGCACCATGTAAACGTAATCACACACCACGTAGATGTAGTCCCACACCAGCTCCGGTGAACACATGGAGAGAGCGGCCAGTTCCAAAGCCCCGGAAATACTCCCTAAAGGCTAGAGTGCCGGATTTAATGGAATTCACCAATGACCTCCCTTTGCCTGACTCAAGCTCAGCTAACGAAGAATCTCCTGGACTTCTCCTCCCGTTCCTCGCGAATTCCGCTCCGCTCACTCTCGCTCCTGAGTTCCAGTTTCCCCGAGATTCCAGTCAGTTGTCTTCAGAAGCTATTATGGAGTTGTGGCAAGGAGAGCCAATGCTGACTCCAGTTTCTGATTTTGGCTTGAGCCTATGCTTCCAGAACGCCCCATTGAACTCGCGCTGCCCGAGCGCCCCCATTGAACTCGCGCTGCCCGAGCGCCTCCTTGAACTCTCGCTGCCTGAGCACCCCATTGAACTCGTGCTGCCCGAGCGCCCTCCAGCGTCTGCTGCGCCTCCCGTGGGCCCTCCAGCGCCTGTGCTTCCAGTACGCTTTCCAGAGCGCCCTGCAGAGCCCGCTGAGCTGCTAGAGTGCCCTCCAGAGCCTGCCGCGCCTCCTGCGTGCCCTCCAGTGTCTGCCGTACCTCCTGAGCGCCCACCAAACACCACCAGCCCTGAATATCCCCTCAATCCACGGCATCTGAAGAGGGTAAACTTTCCCAAGTATTTTTTTGGGGGGGCCTATATAGCCAGGATCGTGGAGAGGGTGGGCGGGCTTAGCACTTGGAATTGGACTCCTATAACTCCTAAGGCCCCAGACCCGCCATGGTCTCCAGAGACCCCAGACCAGCCTAGGCCTCCAAAGGCCCCAGACCCGCCATGGCTTCCAGAGGCTCCTGATCCACCACGGCCTCCCAAGGCTCCTGATCCGCCACGGCCTCCAGTCAAGCCTGATCCGCCCTGGAGGCTGTCCTTGAAAATACTCCCTCATCCAGCCTCCAGGGCGCCCACCCTCCCTCCCCAGCATCTTCCATTGATGTTGTTGCAGCCTTCGGGAGGGGTCCCTGGGGGGAGGGGGAGGTACTGTTACGCCCACGCTGGGCTTCACCCTCACTCACTCTCTGGATTACGAGCACCTGTCACAGCCACCTGATCTTAATCAATCACCTCATCAGCACACCACATAAATCCACACACCACCTCACAGTCCTTGTCTGAGCTCGTTCTTGAGAAGTGGACTTTTTGAATCTCTCTCCGAACGATACCAAAGACTTAACTATTTACTTACCTCTCCACGTTGTCTCCTAGTTACCTCTGTGTCTCCAGGCTCCCAAGGATTCCCTCTGTGTTCTCCAAGATTGTGTTGTGTGGTTGTGGTTGTCTTCGTCTCTCCATCGTCTATGTCCAGTGATCGTCTGTCTCCATCTGCAAACCCGAATACAGCATTATCTTCATGTTACTACTTCTCATATTCCTCTGCAAAGTATTTACTCACCTGCCATAATCTCCAATACATTCCTGTTTAACTATATTGTTTAATAAACTGTTGTGTGTTTGCACTTACCTTCCTGACTCCTGTCCGCTTCGTAACAGCGATTAATCACAATTAATCATTTGACAGCATTAATTATTATTATTAAGATTAAGTGTTTAAAAAGTTATTAACAATTGAATTACTAAAATATTATACTTAAATATTGTGCTTAATAAATATTATACTCTTGCCTAATTTTGTGAAACAAATTATCTTGTAAACAAAGCACATAAAAGTAAGACCAGTATGAATAGCATATAGTGATGAAATATACTGATTCTGATTGCTCTGACACATTTACTGCAGAAATTCTGTTCTGAATGAAGATGTTAAATTATTTTATTTCTTTATTTATTTTACAGTTTGTTATATAATTCAGTAACATTTGAAATATTAAGTGCGACTCAGCTATCAATACTTTTTGGGGCCGCACACTACACTATATGCTATGTATATAATTCATGCATTGCTTATTCTGTGTTTCTCTGTCAGTATAGAGCTCTAGTGAGTGACACCTGAACGCTCCGGAACATTTCTCATCCTGTAGTGAACGTCAAATGTAGTGTTTTATTCAGCTGCTCGTCAACACTGAGGCTAAAGTCATTAACCGTCCTGCAGGTTCCTAACAGGCCCAGCACTCAAAGCTGTCACAGAATCCTGAGATTAAACACAAACCTCTGCTAAGCCAAATTCATCAACGTCCTGAACAGCCGCTTATACCACCTGTAGGGCTCCGTTATTTCAGAATTGCCTCTGACACAAATGGCCAGACAAATTGAAAATGTGATTTTTTCAATTGGTGTCTGGGCAGAGAGGCTGTGTGGATGCAGCTAGCTAAATAAAACTCAATTCTCATGCCACAGATGAGCTCTGCTCGCTTTCGAGGGCCACAGTTCGGCATTACATTCAAGTAACAATAACTGGTTGAAAAGCACACATTACATTGTCAGGTGCTCTGATGCAGGAATGCAATACTAGCAGCATAGCAGCATTTTAAACAGTAGTTTGCTGCATTGTTGTCACATGACCTCACTATGCCACATATTTATTCAACTATCACTCTAGACATATTTAAATGTAGCCAGTCGATATAGCATATTAACTAAAAGAGAAGAAAGGGAAGTTGTTGTTTTTTCATTGTAAAGGTGTGGCGCTGTTTTTCTCCATACCTCTACTATAATTATTGTTATATTGACTTACTGACTATTCATTGTTCTACTTATTGAACTGATGCTTGTTAGCTTGCTTGCTGGGTAGCTAAATAAATAAATGATAATGAAATCAAACTTTTTGTTTACAGTTATTTTATAAGTTAAATCAAATACTTTTTAAATTTTCTGTGTTATTATACAAAAATAACCCCTAAGGTAACACTTTAGAATAGGTAACACTAGTTTTGCTTGTTATCAAAAAAAAAAAAAAAACTACTCTAGAAGGACTTAGCTGTTTTTATTGATCCTATTGGGCCACAAAGCTACGCATGCGCAGTAACGTTTGTTTATGTTGTCCTTGAATCCGTCTATAAATTATTTTGTTTTGGATATTTTTTTTAAAAAGTCTTATTTTTGTCACTCAGTTACAATAATGAGAAATACATTTTGATGAATTAACCTCTAGTTTATTCGCCGCACTAGAAATTGCAAATTGAAGCAGATACTTCACATTTCTGTTTATTTCAGAGATTTTGGTTTGGTTTATGCAAATTATTTTCAAATTTAGTGTCATCTCGCTATTCTGTGCAGAAAAATAGCATTCTGTTTACATGTTGCATTATGCACAAGTAGCATGGAGTACGTCTCCCCAAACACAACTTATGATATACTTTACATGTTGATATTTTAATATTAAAAATGCACAATACATTCCTCATGAAATAATAATAAAAGCTGTCCAATATTTTGGTATTATCTGTTTCACTCTTCCTATGAAGTGCAGTTCCAGAAGCAGATTCAGAAATGATATTTCCACAACCGTTAATAAAACCTATCAATCATGCACAGAACAGTCCGAATGTGTTTCCCAAAGGACAATCTATCCCAACATGTAATGAAGCCATCCAAACAATGGCATCCATCACTTTCCCATTATTGCTTTTATTTTACAGATGTCATGCAGCCGTAGATGGAGAAAATGTACAGCATTCCCTGAAGAACAGCTAAATAAAATCGAGGGAATTCCCTGTTGCATTCGACAACAGCCACTGCGTCTGTCCCAGGAATGCTGTTAATCTTTAGATTAAATGTGGGATATTTTGATTAGGTTCATCTCAAAATCGAAGGGACATGTCTGCTAGGTCATCTCCTGCATCTTAACAGAGGGACGGAGATGGATCCCCTTAAAATGCAAAGGAGATTTTGCTCTTTATCTTTTCCCTGCAGGCTGAACCAGAACCTGTACCTCTCTCTCTCGGCGCTCTATCTACCAGCCTCAAATGCTTCAGAAGCAATTTGCTACACAATACAAAAAGACATGACTCTATACTATTATTACCATGTTACTGCACAGAATATATATTTTTAGTATGAAAACTGTCTGTGCGCTTTATTAAATAACCTCTCAAAGCCCTTTTGTGGTAATGCAGCTGCTAGCTAATGAGCCATCTGAGGTCAAATGTTATAACTTTCCAGTCGTAAATGCAAGATATTTTGACCATATCATAATTTAAAGATATTTTGATCCTACTTTAAAGTTGAGTGTGTAATTTCTGCAAAAGTAAACACTCTAATTTGCCAAACAGAGTGTATTTTAAGCCAGTGTCAATGAGAATAAACAGACACGAGGCAAACTGGTACTTGTTTTAAATTATGTTGTATTTATTTATTGCAATTGATTAATTGGAATCTTTTGCTGTCTGCTTTATTATTTGTTTTGTATTATTTC
This sequence comes from Enteromius argenteus, assembly GCA_032357425.1. Taxonomy (NCBI): domain Eukaryota; kingdom Metazoa; phylum Chordata; class Actinopteri; order Cypriniformes; family Cyprinidae; genus Enteromius; species Enteromius argenteus. The sequence goes on along the minus strand of JAUCMR010000107.1, from coordinate 1,072,089 downwards.
ATAGTTGTTTTATGGTTTTTGCTGAATAGCCCATCTATTATAGGCTTTTAAAGTGTTTGTTAAGACTGGATGGTCTGTTTGAATACTCAATTCTTATTGGCTATAAGGTGCCCTTTAAAACACAGATAGACAGATTTTAGAGGAAGAGTACACCCCAAAATGAACTTTTTTTTCTTGATTGTTTACCTACACACATCTGTATGACTTCTTTCTTCTGTGGAACACAACATTTTTTTAAAGAATTTTTCTCTCTTTTTCATGTTTGCTTTTTTTCTGTACAATGAAAGTCAGTGGGTCCAATCTTGTTTCAAATGGTCTTCTTCTGTGTTCCATAGAAGAAAGAAACCAGGGCTTTCAAGTTTTAGCAAAAGTTTGGAGTGAGATTTGATCTTCTATAGGGGAGGAGCCACAAAATATTTGCACTGCAGCCCCTCTGGCCCACCCAATTCTCTGAAGTTATTGCTAGCAG
>JAUCMR010000107.1:1060509-1070974 GCA_032357425.1 Enteromius argenteus | reverse complement strand
TAGTGGTGTCCCATTTCTTAGGGGAAAATATTTAACCCTTCCCCTTTCCACTTTATTTCAAGGGGCAAGGGGAAGGGACGAGGGGTAGGCAAAGGGGTAGAAAATAGAATTGGGATTGGGCCTAAGTATAAGCCAGAGGAGTAGGATTTCTCCAGCAGAGTGTTAGTTCCTCCAGAGGTTTCTTCATCATCTTATTCAGCATCTTAGGGAGTTTTTTTCCCCCCTGTCGCCTGTGGCTGCTTACTAGAGGGTTTGTTAACCGCAATTGTTTGTAAAGCAGCTTTGGAACAATATGTATTGAGAATAGCACTATACAAATTATTCCATTTGAGACGAGAGAGAGAGAAGAAACTAGGCGAAATTAGAAAGATTAAAAAAGAGAAACCAAATTGAGATTTCTTGTTTTCTTTGTGGTTTTGTTAGCATAGGCCTATGATTCAAAACAATTATATCCTAATTAGTTCATTGTTTTGAAATTATTTAACTATTCCACGTATTTTATCCAGTAGTCTCTGTTGTAAGAAGGTCACTTTACTATAGATTTGTCAGGTATACACTGTTAATATTGTGAAATGTTTTTTACTATTCAAAAGAACTGTTTTCTATTTAAATATATTGCAAAATGTAATTTATTCCTGTGATCAAACTGAATTTTCAGCATCATTAATACAGTCTTCAGTGTCATGTGATCCTTCAGAAATAATTATAATATGCTGATTTTCTGCTCAGGAAACATTTACTATTATTATCAATGTTGTAAACAGTCATGCTGCTTAAGGTTTCTGGGAAAACAAAAACAACAACATTTAATAATTTTTTATAATTATTATAATTTATCATTTTTATGTTTTTTTTTGTTGTTGTTTTTTTTCAATGTAATGGATCCTTGCTTGAATAAAAGTATTAAACTCTTACAAATAAAGGTTCCAAAAGGGTGTTTTTCAGTGAAGCCATAGAAGAACCACTTTTGTTTCCCAAAAGTACCTTTCAGTGAACAGTTCCTAAAATAACCATTTTGAAGAACATTAAAAAAAAAAAAAAAAAAAAATCTAAAGAACCTTTTTTGACTATAAAGAACCTTTTCTGCATTTGAAGGGCTCCATGGATGTTCAAGCTTCTTTATAGAACCATTTATGCCAACCTTTATTTTTAAAAGTGTAATCTTTTATATGATGTTTTTATATGAAGTTCCCAAGTCTTTTGGTAATTGGCAATATTTATATGTATGTATTTTTGTCAGTATTATTTTTGTTATAGAAAGCAACAGCCAGCCAGCTACGACAAAAAGAATGATCGCAAGATTTTATTGTGTACACACACTGATGTTTTTACACCCGAACCAGTGAGCTTAAAAGGAAATAAACCTTCATTTGAGACCTTCATAAGAGAACTCTGAACCTCTGCAGAATAAAACCCACTTAATTTGTCAGTTTGGTTTGCGATATAGAAACCTCTCTGCGTTTGAAGCACTGCAGCATTTTTAAATGTAAACAAGGAGAAAGAAAAATTAAATTATGCTGTGAGAGCAGTTCTCAAAAACCAGTGTAAGCCTGACTGCTAGACTCTATCTTCTTAATTGACTGCGTTGCAGATCCAGACTCTGTTTAATGCAAATGAAAAACAACACAACACCTGGAGCAACTGCCAACCAGACTGTCTCCGGCTCTGAACGCAGGAAAGAGAGATATTTATGGGAAGAAAAATCTGTAAGAAACAATCTGAAACATTATCCATTACGGAAAATAAACAGAAGTGCTGACAGAAATCATTAAAAATGAAATCAGAGGCGAATGTCTAATCTCGCCAGTGTTTTTGTTAGCATTATAATGTTGTTCCAGAATATGTTGACAGGTCTCCCATCTGTTATAGTAATAATTAGATGTGTATCAGCGTTCTGCACACTGACAGAGACTCTCTGTCTCTCCAGGAACTGCCAAATTACTGCTCAAATGTAAGACACAAGTCAATATGGTGCACAAGTTACTTTTATCTTCTTGCTCATGAAAAGCCCCTCAGATCCCCAGAGAGTGAAATGTATGTGTGAAACGTGTGTGTGTGTGTTGAACCACCCACTTGACAGATATTGTTAAAACAAACACATCATTTGGCTAATGATCTGTAATAATGAATAATGAATTTGGATAATGTGTACATGAGCTTATGTGTATATGTGTCATGCATTATAATCAGTCATGTTTTCACAGTTGTAAACGGTTACAGCATTAAAAACTGTGGTGCATTAAAGGTGGTTTTATGTGTCATTCTCAAAACTGATGAATTTTGCAACATTAACTGTTAGTTTTCTGCTTATTACTGTAAAGCTGCTTTGAAAAAATCTAACTTTTATAATGCATTATGCTCTGTAAAAGTGTAATAATTAGGCTGTTAAAAATTAAAATGTATCATGCCTGATTGTAAGTTTTGCAAACATGTGAAGCATTCCATAATCCACATTATGAATACCTTTGATGAAGGTATTAATACATGGTTGTAATGCATTATATGCATGCTTCACATATGTTGGCTGAATTTGCATTCTGTCAGTCAGTTGGATGTACTTACATCGTTGTTACATAGTATTTCATTTTTACAAATCAGTTCATGGAAACGCGTAGGTCTGCATGTCTCAGAAGCGAGTGTAAGAGTAAGGCTGATGTCTGTGTTCTCCTGGGAGTTTAGGCTGATGAGTCATTCGGTGATTGTGTGTTCTGCAGCAGTGTGGACTGGGGAGGGAAACAGTCTCACAGCGCCACCATGTGTCTACTTTATATACCACACGTTTGCATTCGTTATTGTATTTGCATCATTCACAGACAAGGCTTAAGCCTAGACCAAGACTAAAATGTCTAGACTAAAATCTGAGCTATTTAAACTGAAAGAAACTTGCACTGACTGATCTTAAGGAGCAGAAAGTGCGTGATAAACAAAGATGTTGTCTCTCAAAAGAAAGAGTTGACTCAGAATCGCCTTAACGAGTTGTTACATTTTTGAATCATCTGCCTGTTACCGGTACACGTCACTAGGTAACATATTTGCATAATCCCCACCTGCCCGCCAAAATACAAACAAAGTCTGATCTGACCATAAACACTTCCACTAGTCAGTGTATACATCATGTCAAGAAGACACTGTGGAAGCAGGTGTGTTTTGTATGATGATGTAAGGATGATGATGTGAAGAATCAGTGGTTAAATTCATATGTTCATATATGTTTTTTCTTTTTGAATTTGAATTCTATTTGTGGCGACCAATCAAAACAGACTTGGCCAACTGACCAATCAGAGCAGAGTTGGCTTATGGAAGGGAGGGGTTTACAGACCTTAAGATCCGAAATCATTCAAACAAACTATTTCAAAATCATTGCAGAAAATTACGATGTTTTCTGAAATTGAATGCCTTTAAACCTGTTGTAGGAGACTCCAACACAATATTAGGACACTTTAAAATACCATTAGTCTTAAACTGTCCTAATTGAACTATGGGCTTATCCTGGCTTAGGCTAAACCCTGTCTATGAAACTGGGCCTATATATATATATATATATATATATCAATTTCTATTATAGATCAGTGATATATACAGTTATATACAGTGATTAATGTGTTTTAAAGAAGTCTTTTACTTATCAATGCTGTACATTTTTGATAAAAAATACAATAATGTTGTAAAATATTATTAAGATTAAAAATGGCTGATTTGTTTTTGAATATATTGAAAATTATTTGTGTTTACATGTCTATATTTATATTCATATAATTTTTATTATAAATAAATACATTTAATATATATATTTTTTTCTGAATATGTACATGCATGTGTATAGATAATAAATATGCACATTACACAAACATATATCATGTAAACAAAAACTTTTTATTTTGAATGTGATTAATAGTGATTAATCATTTGACAGCACTAGAATATAAATGTATCTACTGTCACCTTTGATCAATTTGAATTCATTGTCGCTGAATAAAATTTACTTTTTTTCAAAAGAAAAAAAACCTTACTGACCCCGAACACTTGTCTGCTTTTTCATTTGTAATTGTAGTGTCATTCCTAATCACATACTTTGTTTCAGTACTATATTAGTGAATTTCTCAGTGAGGGTTTATTTCTGAAAGGTCATATCTGTATAAAAATGTATGCTAAGTTGCAACTACAAAAATAATATTCATTATTTCATATTGAAAATGTAACAATGTATTGTAAATTGTTTTCACAATGGGACCCTTTCATTAAACAGCGTACTTTAGAAAAATTAGAAACATGGTCATTCTTCAAGTTAAAATCAGTCTTCATTATGTTGTTGATTCAGCTTATGACAGCTCAGGGCTAGAAAGAAATGTGCATTTGTATAATTTTACTCTTTTTAAAAAAAAATTATTTTAGATTGTTTTAACTTTAAACCTGTGAAAACTAGCCCCGCCCCTTGAATTTACTTGGGTAGATTTACCACATAACATACAGTACTTGCGTTACGAAAAGTGCACTTATTGCTAAAGGCCAGAGCTTCATGTGTCAGTGTGGCTGAATGTCCCTCACCGGCAGCACACTCCTGCCCCCGTACACCAGTCCAAACATGGGCAGCGCTTCTGCTGTGTGGAGACCCTGCACAGGGCCGAACTGTCTCATGTGAAACTGCTGGGCCAGTTTACGAGTCATGACGCGCAGGGCCAGAAACGAGGCCAGCAGCTCGCCCAGCAGAAAGCTCAGATAGAGAGAGTGAACGGCCCGCTCCAGAGGAAGAATGATGGTGTCTTCATCAGTGATGAAGAAGAGGAGGATGGGCAGCTGGAAGAGCAACGAGATCAGCCAAAATCCAGCCAACTCTGGAACCTAAAGAAAAGAATGAAGTGAGTGAAAAGAATGAAGAAAGAGGGAATTAAGGATTCATTATCTAGTAAACATTAACATTTCTTTTACATTAATACTTATATTATTTTTGTTTCACAATTATTTGTTCTGCACAGCTATCGACAATTCTACACAATTTAAACCGGTTCCAAACCTACTACTATTATCTTTCTTTCTTTCTTTTTACTCATTCATTCATTCATTCAGATGTGGTTACTACTTTCCATGGTTATTTATTTACTTGTTTATATTCAATTTCTGTTTAATTTGTTTTATCAGTGATTTATTTATTTAGGTTGTTATTTAATTTTTATTTATATTTCATGCTTTTATTTATTTATTTATTTTTATTCCTTTCTATTTGATAATATGTTTTATCAGCTGTGGTCACTTTATTCATTCATGTATTTATATTTCATTTTTATTTAATTTCTTTTATCAGCTCTGGCAATTTTTTGTGGTTATTTGTTTTATATTTTAATTCTATATAATTAGTTTATCAGCTGTGGTCACTACTTTCATGGTTTTTAAATATATTTTGTATATTAATTTTTATTTCACTTGTTTTTATCAGCAGTGGACACTACTTTTGTGGATATTTATTCCTTTGTTTTTTTAAAGTTCATAAAATTGCATTTCTATTTGGAGTTTGAATGCTCTGGCCACTTATTTTATGTAGTAAATTTTCTTTAATTTGTGTATGTGTTTGTTTGTGTGTGTTGTTTCATTTTTAGATATTATTTAGATATTTTTAGATGTATTTAATTATGAAAATAACTGTAAATTGTACTGTCATCATTTTAATGATGATAATGAGTGAAAATTTGTATAAATTAATAGTAATTTTTAAAATCTTGCTTCATGACTATAGCATAGTTTTAGGAATGTCAAACAAATGACGTGCTTCATCACGTCCAAAATAATTGAAATTTATGCAAGCTTGTGTATTTCTAGAAACATACAGTCTAGGCCTGTTATGTAAGCACAAAATTAATCATTTGACAGCCCCTACACAGTTTATAATGGTCCCAAGTAAACATTTTTACTTTTTCTAATTCACCTGCCAGACGTAAATATTGTTAAGTTTGAGTAGAAGTAGCATTTATTTGAATTATTGAATTAATTGAATTTTGTTCCTCTCCCACACTTCCAGGCTGTATTAGCCCACGAGCAGTGTTCAGATGAATGATTTCTAACATTTCTTGTGCTTTACCTTCTCTTTAAGATTCCCAACATAACCGAGATACGTCCTCAACAGCTCGAATATGCTGATCAGCACCATCCCCGTCACCAGCAGACACTGGTAATACACTGGAAGATAACAGAACTATGGAAATGGAGAAAGAAACAGAGGTAAGATGAAAGATGACCTGAAAAATATCCACAACCCTATCTGACCTCAAAGAAATTCAGCTTATCCAAATATTATTAGAAGAAGGTGAGCAGGTGTGTTTACATCAGAAATAATCAAAGCAGTATTTCGTTGAATTGCTGTGATTTAGCTGAGCTATTAAAGGTGCAATATATAACAGCAGCACTTGAACTTCAGTGAGCATTTCACAAAGGCAGAGCATCACCATGGATACAGGAGCTGCTCTGATGTTTGAACACACTTTATCTTGCGTTGCTGGTAATGGCCTGCCAGCTGCAGCTATTACAGTTGTGATGTTCACGCATTCATTTTAATAATCACTTAAAGCAAAGTCACTAAAACACTCCCTAAACTGTTTGAAAGTGTTTTCGGTTCTTTCGAAACTCATTTGTCGTTAACACATAATATCCCTGGACCTCTTTAGCCCTTTGCATGTTTTAAACAGGTATGTCATTTTATTATTTCCCTAAGGTTCACTTATAATGCTGTTTAAGTTATAATGTTACAATTTATAATAAAGTTATAATTTCTGCATTTTGCAGAAGTTCACAACAAAATAATTAAAAACAAAAAAATTATTTGTTATAATTAAAAAAAAAAAAAAAAAAATTACTTGAGATAAATACTAATGGAAGTGAAATAATAAAAAGCACTAAAAATTATTTTAAAAAATTAACATTTTTATAACTATTAAAAAATAGTTTAAAAAAATGCAAATTACTAAATTTAAGCTAAAACTAAAATGAAAATTTAGAGAAAATTTTATAATAAAAATCCAAAATATTATCAAAATCTATAATACTATATCAATGGTATTAAAATAACAGTGGTTCAGAAGTTGTTAGGTGTTAGATATGTTTTAATAAACTAAAACCATAAAATGATAAATTAAATAACTATAGATATTTTTTTCCAAAAATTGCTAACCAACAAAATTACTAAGTCAATTCATTAAAATAAAAACAGAAATTATATATATATCTATAATGAAAAATTTCAACAAAAACCACAATAATATATCAGTAATACTAAAATCACTATCATTCAGAAGGATATTTTAATCATGTATTGTGCAGTTTTATTTTAAAAGATCAAGGATCTTCCCATAATATGATCCGAAGTATTTGTTCATTGACAATATCTTTATGATTGTAACTGAATGCACCTTTAAATGCAGCATTAGCACCTCAGAGATCCACCAGAAGGGGAAGAAGAAGATGTTGAAGTAGAGCAGCATCTGCAGCGGGAGATGAGACGAGACCTCAGCACACACTAGACAACAGAAAGAGCATGCAACAATCTTTAATCAAATAGAATTACTTTTTAAATTGTTCATTGTTATTTCCTTCATCACCTGGGGTAAATTACATAAGTTTGTTTGAAGCAGGTTGAACACTTCTGTTGAGCTAGCAACTGTTATAAATCACTTTAACTAAAGTTTTGTTTTTTTCATATTTTATATTATTTTTTGTGTTCGATATAAAGTTAACAGTCTAACCGATGTGTGTGTTACCTGTATAATCAAGGCAGGCTGTAGAGTCGTTTGATTGTGTTTGGCAGACGTCTCACCTTCATGATCCTGATAAGGGTCCCTGAAGTGTTCGCTGTCTCGCGTTCTGTTATTTATAAAGACCGAGCCGCTGACGTTAGCCAGACCCACTCTGAGGTTCTGAGGGATGGGTGTGTAAAACACAGGCATGCTGGAAACCACATCAAACTCATCCACGCTTCAACGCTTCGCTTTGTGTGGCTTGAGATTAACTGGAGTCTGGCGAGCACTGACCAGATTAAATCTGAGGAAACAGATGGAGTCTGACAGCAGATTAAGATGTCGCCCTCACCTTGAACACCATATTAACTACAGTTCATGTTACTGCAGCAAAAGATAAATAAGAATAATAAGAATAATAATCAATTGTAATGCACAATATTTATTTTATAATTTTCATATTCAGTGTTTCACTTGTTTTTCAGGAAAAATATATAAACATAAAGATCAACAAAAGCAGGTTTTTTGAATAAAGTTTATTTTTTATATCTCATTAGCATTTTGTTATTTCTTATTTGAAACATAAATCTGATTTAGTAAGGTTTCTGCTTAAAGCAAATATATATATATATTTATTTATTTATTTATTTATTTTCTTTTGTGTGTGTGCACTTCCTTATGTCACTTTTGGGGACATTCACCAGAAGACACACCAGTAAAATGAGGACCACCTTGTCAAATGAGGACATTTTCTTGGTCCCCATTTGTCTGACTATATAGTGGTATTCAGGCTTAACATCTCACTTGTCCCCAAAAACCTGTGTCAAATTAAACATATGGATCATAAACCAGATTCAATATTAGATCAGTCGAGGCTAAAGGTTAAAAACGAGTACCACAGGTGCTGCTGGCCAGCAGGGTACCGCTGGAAACTATGCTACTGGTGGCCAAAAGAGGAGCAGAAGAGGAGGAAGGCATGTTTAGAGACATCGAGAAAAGTGAGAGTTGGAATGTTGAATGTTGGCACTATTACTGTTAAAGGGAGAGAGCTGGCTGATTGGAAAAGTGAAATGGCGTAGGGGTAATTCTGAAGGAAGAGTATTTCAATAGTTTATTGGAGGTGAAGAGTTTCTGACAGAATGATGAGTGTAAAGCTGGAAATTGAAGGGGCATTGATAAATGTCATCAGTGCGTATGCCCCGCAAGTGGGGTGTGAGATGGAAGAGAAAGAAGATTTTTGGAGTGAGTTGGATGAAGTGGTGGTGAGGGTATACCCAAAGAAGAAAGAGTGGTGATTGGAGCGGACCTCAGTGGACATGTTGGAGAAAGAAACAGAGGTGATGAGGAGGTGACGGATAGGTACGGTGTCAAGGAAAGAAATGTGGAAGGGCAGATAGTGGTAGATTTTGCAAAAAGAATGGAAATGGTTGTAATAAATACATATTTTAAAAAGAAGGAGAAGCACAGGGTGACATATAAGAGTGGAGAAAGGTGCACACAGGTGGATTATGTCCTGTGCAGGAGATGCAACCTGATGGAGATCAAAGACTGTAAGGTGGTGGCAGGGGATCGTGTAGCTAGACTGCATCAAATGGTGGTTTGTAGGATAACTTAAGAGCAGAGCTGATCAAACTCGGTCCCGGAGGGCCAGTGTCCCAAAGAGTTTAGCTCCAACCCTAATTAAACACACCCTGAAGCAGGTAATCGAGGTCTTACTAGACATACTAGAAGCTTCCTTACAGGTGTGTTGAGGCAAGTTAGAGTTAAACTCTGCAGGACACCAGCCCTCCAGGAACGAGTTTGTAGCCTGCTTGTCTTTGTTTCTAAACTTGCTTTGGATAAAAAAAAAACATCTGCTAAATGATTAAATGTAAATGTAATGTAATTGTATAGAAACACTACGGTTTACACTCCATACTGTCTGGAATGACATGAAGTAACAGAACAAACAGAAACCTACCTGGAAAGATACCTGAAAAACTATGGGCAAGTGTACCTCGGAACAGAAGCCCACAAAGTATCACTTAACTAGATTTTGTGTATCTCGTAGTACCCAAAGTATCACTTAACTGGAGTTTATGTATCTCAGAGTCCTCAAAGTATCACTTAAGCAGAGTTTGTGTATCTCGGAGTCCCCAAAATATCCCTTAACCGGAGTTTGTGTATCTACAGAGTCCCCAAAGTCCACTTTTAGCTATTATGTAGCTTTATTATTATTATTTTTAATGCCTTATTTTGTTGTGATAATTATTTCAATGACTATTTTACTTCCTTTTATGTAAAACACTTTGAATTACCACTGTGTATGATATATATATATATATATATATATATATATATATGCCATAAAAATAAACTTGCCTTGCCTTGCCAATATTTATGATTTTACTAGAAGGATGCAGGTAGTGGTCAGTGAAGTGTGCTCTGTGCTCTGCACCTGATTTGAAGTAACTAGTCTGAAAAAATATAGGCTATTATCAATGATCTCCAAAAAAAAAAAAAAAAAAAAAAATTTAGTATATTATGCCTGTATCTCTGCACTAGCTTGTTTTCTAGAAAAAAACGAGTTGTAATTCTATTTCTTTATTATTCCATTGCTTGAGCACCCGCCCCTTTCCTCCAGGATGCCTCAAGTGCCCTTTTCTTGTTTTTTTTTAATTATTTTTTTTTATGTGTATGTGCGTATGGAGCCCTGTCTTTGCCCCTTTAACAATAAAATGTAACTATTAATCTCAATTTTGCTAAAT
>JAUCMR010000107.1:1028276-1043733 GCA_032357425.1 Enteromius argenteus | reverse complement strand
TGTGTGTATATATATATATATATATATATATATATATATATATATATATACACATATTTGTTTATTTATTTATTTACATATATTCTGAATCCAGTTAGCAACAATGGCTACTTACAACATATTTAAACAAGGTTGTGTAAGAAGCCTTTTTTTAGACCTTATAATATAATATATATTTTTTTAAATATATAATTAAATATATGATTGATGTGATATATGATATGATATTATAATCTATTACACTGAAAGTTGAAGAGAGAGCCAGTTGATATTTGTAACATTTAGATTCATGAGCTACAGGATTGCTTTTATTTCAAATACGGTAACTGAAAAACCACACATCAACAACATAGAAAGGCAAAAATCAGGACAAACTGAATGAAGATAATGCGTGCTACTGATAATGCTCCATATTTTAAGACTGAGCTTTAGTCAAAGCTCATGCCTTAGTCAGAGTAGAACAAATCTGTTATTCATTCTCTCATAAAGTCATATACTGCAGATGGTAATGTTCTGAATTCGTGCAAAAACATGAAAAGTCGTTTTTTGTCATAGGTCCCAAGTAACAAAACAGCAAAAACAGAACATGGGGTAACATGCATAGATATCTCTCAGCGATCTCTCACTGAACTCTGCATCATGCAGTTTATCGTTCATAAAAAAACAACAACATCCACAGAGAAATGTGAAAAAGATATTTTGAGAGTAAACAGAAAGACATTTAAACATTGGATCCAAATGTACCTGATGCTTGCACATAAAAAAAAAAAAAAAACGTTATCAAAATTGAAAACCAGTTCATTTGACACACATAAAATAAAAAAATGCAAGATATAAGTTGTATAAGCACAGCTTACAAATGAGGGTAAAAATATTATTACAAAATATCTTAGCATGTAGAAAAATATAAGGTACCATATGAGGGAATAGCAGTTATTGTACACCACAATCCAAAAGCTTTTTGTGAACTTGCTTAAAAATACGGCAGACCCAGATTGAACATTTAACTCTAGGTTCTTTGTTGAAATATAACCATCCAGTTTTTCATGAATTCTTTCTGTTGGTGTCATCCTAAAAATGATTTGCAAGTGCTATAGGGTGTTTCAAATAGTGAGCTTAAAAAATAAACACCCTTTTTTTTTCGTTGGTTGCATTGAACTTCCTGCAACTGTATAGTCAAGGCACTCATAGGTTGCTTTATACTGGCATCTTTAAAGCATTATATTGTTTCTATGGCAGAAAAAAAAAATTTGCTGGTAAAAGTTTGTAGGTTGCATAAATAATGTTTGGCAATTATTTTTCATAAAATGCCAATGAGCCCTATAGTAATCCTGTAGTTATGCTATATAGACACATTCAGCCATGTACAGAAAAGCATGTGAGATTTGCAAGGCATTAAAAGAATTTCTGAGTTAAAAAATCATTTAAGTGCTGATTTTTAATGCAAATAATTATTTTTTTTCCCTGTGTGTTTCCTATTTAAACAGGAAGTTCAGCAAGGACTTAATTTTATTGGATTAGAATTTGAATACTCACCAGTGTACAAGATCCATCCCAGAGGAGAAAGGTTGTATAACTGTACTCATTTCTGAACTTTTAGAACTATAATATCATATAAACAGCATGGACGCCCAAATACACAACAAAACAAACCAAAAAACAAAGTTTTCATTATATGGCCTGAAGAAAAAATGCATTACCGATTGTTGGTACTTTATGGGAAAAGGAGAAATCAAGAAAAGATCCCTGTGGACTTTGCAAGAAATATCATTTTAAGCTTAAAACGCATGATGCAAGGTGAAGTACTGATGAATGTGAATCATATGACATGACATAATTTACAAGGTATTCAATATACTGATATAGCCTGAGAAAAAAATAATATTGGGATCACTCTTTCTGTACCTTTAAAGTACCTTTGGTTCATTCTTTACATCTATGAATACAGTGCTAAATACAACCTTTCAGACACAAAAACCTGCTGATCACACAATTACGATAGCATGGGAAAATCTCTCTTTGAACACGGAGTGATGCATATGTAAAACTGAGAGCATACAAGATGAGCTTATTACATTAAATTCATTTACTCTTCCTTTATAATACTGTACACAAGCCATGGCGTTGTTTCCGATTCCTGGTCTTCAAAGAGTTAACGAGAACCACAATCCTTCAAAATATTAAATCCTATAACCAGCTTGTCCATTTAAAACAAACAAACAAAAAAAATCCATCCAATTCCTATATAATGTTTAACGAATAAAAAACTGAACGTTTATATTCTCAAAAACAGACGCACCAATGTGATAAAAGATCTACTTGACAGTCTGAGGTGGCATAATGGCCGTCTTTGGAGTGGTTTTGCCTTCCGTCTCCAGTGTTCCCTCCTTTCCTTTCTTTCTCGGTGGTTTTTTGATGGGCGTTTTCTTTGGTGTGGCGTCTCCTTCAACTCTGGTCCCGTTAACCCCTAGCTTTTCTGGGCTTTTGGGTTCAGGTGTAGAGTCTGAAATAGGAGCCACCATCTTCTGGAGGTTGCTGGAGGTGGGAAGAAGGGGCTTGTTGGTTCCAGTCGTGGAGCGCTTGGTCTTTTGAGGCGGGGTGGGTTTCTCTCGGTTGGCTTGAGGTGTTGATACACCGTTGGGTTTGATTCCCACCGTGAGACCCTCGTTCCGATTGAGGCTTTGGGTCTTTTCCTTCAGCTGAGCCGCGAGCAGCGTGGCAGCCTCAGAGTTCATGTGCGGGTGCATGATCTTTGGGCTCTTGGGTGGATCTTTGTTGGTGTCGTTTGTTTTCTTGTCTGAGTGGAAGTTTCCAATCTTCTTCAGGGCGTTCTGGAATGTTCCATTGAGGTGCTCGATGGTATCCGAAGCTTTGTGAGATTTGGTTTTGCTTGGTGATTCGGGTCCATCTGCTTTCTTACCGTCCTGATGCTTTTCACGGTTCTTGCTCGACTTCTCCTTTGACCGCTGCTTCTCATTAACCTTTCCAGAAGCTTCTGAGTTGTTCTTCTTCTCTTTTTGTGGTGATGGAGTCTGGCTTTGCTCTGTTGGGTTTGTTCCAGATGTTCCGTGGATCCAGGACACCTTCGGTTTGGTGGAAGGGTCTGGAGGACGAGGTTTCGTCTTTTCTTTTATCTTCTCCGGTGAGACGTTGTCCTCCTCCTCTTTAGAGTGTTTGGAAAGGCGGGCGATATGGGCGTAAACAGCTCCTATGGTTGACTCAGAACCACTGGTGGAGCCTTCGCTGTCTGAAGACTTCAGGAGAGGCTGCTCGCTGCCATCGCTAACGTACTGCTTTGTAGTTTCTCTTGCGTCTTTGAGGGACGTGTACTCTCCTGCGTCCTCTTCATTGGGGCACAGTGGTGTTTCTTGAACAGCGCTAGAATTTCGCTTGTCACAGCTCTCATTCGTAGTCTCTGAAAAACACAAATGAGTAAATGTAAAGGGTAAGTAGAAGAGAAAGACATTTTTGATTAATAAAGTCTTTATAAGTCTTTATAAAAATAAATGAAAAACTGAAATGTCTGGCTATTTCCTGTGTGATGAGTTAACTGGAATGAATATAAGCTGCGCTTAAAGGGTTACTCCACCCCAAAATTAACATTTTGTCATTAATCACTTGTCGTTGGGGCTTCGTTTGTATTCAGAACACAATTTTTTATAAAAACCGGGAGGCTTGTGACTGTCCTATTGACTGCCAAACAATTACAACAAAGATGTCATCTGAATGCTTCATCTGTCATCAGTGGTTCAACCGTAACATTATGAAGCTATGAAAATACTTTTTGTTCAGAAAGAAAACAAAAATAGATTTTCACAAACAGTGTATCTTTCCATTGCGTCTAACGCAGAACTGCGTACGTACAGTAATGTGTGTCCACTGGATTCTGTTTAAAATGGTGCTACGGTGATGTTACGGTGCCGAATCTTTTAATAAATTTTTTTTTTTTCTACAAAAAAGGTTCTCGTAGCTTCATAACGTAGTGGTTGAACCACTGATTGCAGATGGAGCATTCAGATGACGTCTTTCATACTTTACTATACTTTGACACTGGCAATTCTTTGGCAATCAATGTGACAGTCACAAGCCTTTCCGGCAATTTCTTAAATTGTGTTCTGAAGACGAACAAAGCTTTTACAGGTTTGGAACAACATAGGGGTAAGTGATTAATGACAACATTTTCATTTTGGGATGGAGTAACCCTTTAATCTTTGTTTATATTTGTAATTTATTTATGTATTTTTTTGTCTGTGCATTATGTATTTTTCATGTAACACTGATAAACCAGTAGGTGGCGATAAGTCTTTAGGAGTGAGTCACTACAAAAAGAATTAGGTTTAGGGTTGGGGTAATTTTAGACATTAATAAAACACAACCTAATAGGCAGAAAATGACATTTCATTGTTAGTTTTCGGTCTGAGATGTATCCCTTCAAGCCACAGCCCTATTCGAGTCAGTGAATCATTCACACAACTGGTTTGTTTAAAAATACTGATTCAATCTGGAAACAAACAGCTGATGTTTTATGAGGGATAATTACAACAATCATTCAACAGCTTATTCAAAAACACTGTTTCATTTATAAACAAATCAGTTATTCTCCAGAACCAATTAACATAGTTATACCACTATTCTGTGTTCTGATTTTTTTTGGTAAAGCAAAAATAAACAAAATACGTGAAAAGATTGTTTCTAAGATGCAAATTACACCATTTTAACTTATTTTGTATATTCTGAAAATAAATAGCTCATTCACATAAATTCTTGTTATTTTACTGATATAATTATTTTTGTCACTTGCACAAAACAATGCAATAAGGCCTTTTTCTGTAACTTCTGCCCTTGTGTTTTTAATTTCAGGGGCACTTTAGTCAGTATTATTGTAGTGTATTTACATACTATTATAATATTTATTAAGATTTTGAATTAGCTTTTATTTTTATATATCCAGTATTTTTATTAATTTTAGTACATATTTTATATCAATTAACACATTTCTTACTAAATTTGTACTGTTTATATATATATATATATATATATGCATTATTCAGTAAATCTTTAATCTTTAAAACCAACTAACCAAGCAAGAATTCTAGATTATCAAGATAAAACAGTTTTCCTTAAATTGCTTTTATATCAGTTCTGCAGCAATCCCCCACACCCGACAGTTTATGCAGAAAGTTCTGAGTCACATTCTAGAAGTGCTGCATCTGCTGACTTAGCCATTTATAGCATTTACTGTTTTTGATATCTCAATGCACGTGATATACACACCCAGAGGGCAACCATTTACCACAGAATGGGGTCATTTAATAAAATTGTCTGGAGATTTCTTAACTCCCTCATCTGTTTTCCATGTTGCACAAACAGATGGCTTATCTGCACTAGTTCCCGCTCACCTTCATGGGGTATGCAGTAAACGGGCCCATCTTCGCTCGTCTCGAAGGAAGAAAAGGACTCCTGGGATGACCATGATGGAGAAGGCTGGTCTACCACAGAGGGCGGTTCGATGATGCTGCTGAAGGTGTTCTCAGGATCGTGGTGGGTGACTAAGGGTTTGGACAAGGAGAAAACAAACAGAGAGGTCAGGTCAGATCAGTTCAAGAAGGCTCCCTGGGTTCCACAAAACACAAAGGCTCTTTGACAACATATGTGATGATGTTCGGCTCTACAGTCTGCATTAGTGCCCGGCAAGGGCAAATAGTGGAGCGTTGATAATCTGTATGAAAGCCAGCATTGACAGCACATAAGTGAATTGCTAGACTTCAAAGAATCCTAGTGAAATGATCACAGATCATCTGAAGAGCTAGGAATTTAACTGGGGTAAATTAGATCATGGGACGGGATAGTACTGCTAATTGTGTTGATGGACCAACATTAACCATGTTGTTTAGAAGCAAAAAAAAATAAAATAACAAAAATAAAGCACAAACTAATTTTGTGTGGTTTTAACTGAGTTGTTTGTGAAATTTAAGTTCTTAATATGTAATGCCTCCAGATGTTTTGCTTTATTTTTTGTAATAATCATAAAAATTCGTCCATTTAGCAAGAACAAAACTGTACACTATTTACAGTAAAAATACATTATGCAGTTTTAAATTACTTTTGCTTTTTAATATATATTTTATTTTTTTATATACTATGTATAAATATAATATAATAATATAATATAAACAGAAGTTTAGGTAAAAATCGATCAAATCTTTATGTGAGTGAAAATATTCAGATGCAACACCCCTTTGCAATATTTTTGTTTCTTTTAAAAGAGACATATTATGCCCATTTTTACAATGTAATATGAGCCTCTGGTGTCCCTATAATGTGTCTTTGAAGTTTCAGCTCAAAATGCCCCACAGATAATTTATTATATAATTTAGAAAATGAGTGGAAGCAGAACAAAGCTGATTTTCGTGCCTGTCTTTTTAAATGCAAATAAGCTGCTATCTCCCCTCCCGCCCCTTTTTCCAGAATAGATCTGCACCATTAAAACATCTGTTTTGGTTCTGATTATCATGTTTATCGTGCTGAAATCATGCATTTTAAACCATATTACTTTAAACTTCTGATATGTTATGGTTTTCTGAGTGCACACATCTGAAGCACATGGACAGAAAGTGGCGGTCAAAGGCATTTGAGTACTAAATTAAGTTCTCATTCACACACAAGTTTACATTAAAAACACGCAAGTTACAAACACAAACACAGTCAAACACAAATATACATTTATATTAGATCTGTGTGGCAGCAGCAGCAATATAAGTTACAGTAAATAAATCAATAAATCCACTGCTCTCTCATCTCCTCTGAGGCTCTTTTAGCATGTTTTGCTCAAATTTTCACCATGGCATTTAACTGGTACACCATTGTCACTTGCGAAATACAAAGTTACTGGGTTAATCTTTTTCATGTTTCCTTGGTTGGTAGATGCAACGGGGACCTGATTTTAACACTTAAAACCTGGAAAAGTCAGATTTTCATGATAAGTCACCTTTAACAATGGCTCATCAGGGACTAAAAATGCTGTCTAATCATAAAAGTTTACAAATATACAGTATTAACTTTTTGCCCAGTTCTCCTGGATGTGACTTTGGTCCTAATGAAAGTCACTGTGGTTTTCCAGAGGCCGTTTCCTTCCGCCCACTTATATGTGATGATGCATTCATGCTGACTTAGAAAAGATGGTCAACTCAGGATTCCTGTGGTCTGCTGCTCACATCTCCTTTCAGGATGAACTAGAGTAGATGCTAACCACACTTTCTTGGCCTGGTTACGCCTCTCTCACACTGCTCTTTTGGCTGTTTGACCGTGTGAAGCCATCCAGGCAAGATCAGTCAGCATGCATTTAAAATGCAGTTCTTTTGCATTTTATACATGTCCTCGGTTGTATTATGCATGATTTATAAACTTAATCTGTCTCTGAAACAACTTTCCTTTTCAGGTGACATCATTAAGCCCTTGTTGTTAAGCCCCTCCCCCTCCATCCATCTGTCTCCATTATAGCTCAACGCAATCCATTCAATTCGTGATGGATCAGGCATGTTAATTTACATTTTTGCTTATTAAATGTCTAGTTTCATTCTGAAGTACATCAGTTTCATAAGTAGTAAAACTAAAATGGTTTTTAAATGTTGTTTCATCATATGGTTTCAATTACTAGTAGCTTTTTACAGTGAAAACTACTAGCAACAAGATTTACTGTACACAATGAAAGATTTATTTTCAACACTTGACAAACTCTGGGCTGTTTAGTTTAGTTTACTCATAAAGTGAATAACACAATAACTCAAAGACTGAAACAAAGTGAACTTTCATGTTGAGTTTTTGCATATGTGTTTTAGATCTAGAAAGACTCAATCTTTTGCAATCGCTCGGCTCCAACGTTCTCCCAGGGTGGAAAAAGGCTTTAAAAGTAAATTTGCAAAAATAAACATTTCAACAGCACATAGCAGTGAAAACCACAGAGAAATAAAACTGCATTTTTGGAGTTTTGCCTTCAATGAAACAATTTACATTCCATACTTTATACTTTTTTTCCAAACAGCTGTAAGAACTGGAAGAACTTTCCTGAAATGTCAAAAGAATTGCTCCTCTCTATGTACTGCTGTTCATGTCACTGGTATTCTGTGAGACTGTGAAATGGCATGACATACAGTACATGTAAGGAATACATGCAAACAGACTCAGTGCTGTTACCGAGCGGTTTACTGACATCAGACAACTGCTGTCTTCTCAGGGACGGAGATTTAGCTGGTCTGGCTGCCCACCCTGTGCTCTACAGGCCTTGAACAAAAGTGCATTACTGGGACGTCCCAGCTGCACAAGTCCTCACAGCTGCAGAAAGTACTCTGGTGAAGGGCAGCAGGTGGCCTGTCTCTCTGACGCCTCTCCAAAAACATGTTTATAGACTTGGACTTAGAGAAATGTACATCAAGAGCTAAAAATGTGAAAATGTAAATATGTGAGAACATAAACATAAATTAGGCTGATATACAAGTAAAATGCAAATGGAGAAATCTCGAAAAATATGCAACTGCATGTTGCATGTAACCTCAAATAATAATAAAAAAGAAAAAAGTACTTTTTTTTTGCACTGTGACATTATTTTCATGAAGCTTAAGCCCCTACCCAAATTCTTAATATGTAACGCATCCAGATGTTTTACATTTACTTTTAATTTCTCAATAGTGATTTTCGGAGAGATAAAACTATAGTATGTGCATTGTACCATATTACTGTAATTTTAGTTAAATTAGTATTTGGTATTAGTTAGTATTAGTTATTATTATATTATGTTTATTAAATAAATATTTTTATATAATATAAATATAATCATATAAATATATATACACATGCAAATATTTTTTAAACATATACTGAATGTGTGTTTATTTATATATACATAATACACAAAACACATACACATATTATGTAAACAAAAACGTTTATTTTGGACCTGATTAATCACAATTTATTGCTTGACAGCACTAATATACATGGTTTATTTATTAAAACTAAAATAAATGTGCATTTATATAATTTTAGATCGAATAAAATAAATGTACTAGTATTGGTTTATAACATTATTGTATATAAAAATGTTTATAAATAATACACATTAATATATACATTATTATACACTAATAAATTATACTTAATATAATCATATGTTTATTTTATAAAATACAATTTAAGTATCTGACAATATGGTAGGGATTTTGGGGGACATTTGTGCTTAATTGTGATGGGCCTAAATTAGGCTATGTTTATTTTTCATTATATTTTGTGTGTGCCCTATTCTTGGCAGGTATTGTGAGAATCATCCAAATACGACTGCTTGATTCGAAACAGATTGACTGTAGAAATGTTATTCCTAAACTACTCATCTGGAATTATGGATGGACAGAATATAGGTCACAAGGAGATGAAGGGGTAAACATTTTCATTCTTTTTTTTTTTTTCTTTCTAAATCTGTCATTACCAGCTGTAATATGAGTGAAAAGGGCTCTAAAAGCACACTGTGGTAAATTTGGTCACTTCCTGTCTGAAGAAACCCCAGCCCCCAGCTCGCTCTCCTATGAGGGTAGAGTTACAAAAAAAGAAAGAGGGGGAAAAAAAGAAAGGGAAAAATAGCAGACCTTACTGCAGCAGTCGGCCAATGAGGATAGCAGAGCCGCTGGCTTGCAACAGGAAAAGGAGGAAGAGGAAAAATAGGGAAACAGATAGTGATATTTTCATCCAGTTCCTCCCATTAAGTAAAGAGTTGGTGGGGGTTGGGAAGAGAACGGGTTGACGTTACATCTGCGTTTGCTTTTAGTTCTTCCTCTCACATGTTATCGGAAACCCCAATTGTTTACCAACCAAGACTGAGCGTGAAAAAAGAAACAAAAATATTTTGCATTGGCCGTCCCTAAATTAATTTAACACTTTTTGATTTGTCAGATGAAAGAGACACTTTACATGCATTCTCACTCAATTTTCTCATAAAGTCTTATGATGAAAGGGCCAGTTTGTGTTCGAGAGCATGTCTCTTTAGCTAAAGTGGCATCTTCTTACTGCATTTTACTACTTGCTTGTTCTTTGTTGTCTGTCCAGAGTTTTATAGCTTGAGGGGTTTTATTGAAACAATCTGCAGGCTATACTCGACCCTAACCAACAGTGACATTATTGTTTTACAAAGGATATTTCTTTACTCTGTTCTGACGGCAGTGACACTTAACTTATATAATGTGGTAAATTAGCATGGAAGCACGTGTCTCTTGGAGGACAGCATGGCTCTGGGCTTTCTCTCGGTCATTAAATAACTAAATAGTGCTCACCCGTGACTGCCTTTTACCCATACACATTTTAATTAAAACCGTGCCATCCACGTAAAATAAGAATCCAGCTCTCGTTCACTTGATTGTCACCTTTGGTTTTTGTGATGAATACTAGGGATTTCACCATACTTTTTTTTCTTCATTTTTGCTTAAAGCCTTTTAGTCAGCTGTTTGGGTTATTTACAGTGGATCCATGGAGTCAGTTCTCCTCAAGTTCTTAGCAGACTAACCACAGATGTAGAGAATCACATTAAGCATGAACATATTACACATTTCGACATGTTATTGTCAAAATATCTGTCATTTTCAACTGATTATCTATAAACCAAACTATAGCTTCTTTTTGAGAAAAATGTTGCTTTAAAACTGTCATTGTGCTGTCGTTCTTTGTTTTTCACATCTTATATTGACAAATATGTTCACTTAAATCTTCTGAGCTAAACAGAAATGTTTTATTTTTTTTCAGTTTCAATTTTCATATATATATATATATATATATAGATATATATATAGATATATATATACATTTTCATATATATGCAATGATATTTCAGACATATTCAAGTGCAAGCTAAATGGAAGTAGCTGACTGCAAAATCAAATTGTCATCATTTACCCACTCTGCAGCCAAATAATATTTTATCTTTATATCCAGACTGTTTTTTTTTCCATAAAACAAAAGCACAAAGTTACCAGGGGCTGTAAATCAACTCATCTGTAGCTCTCAAATCTCATTCTTGTCTATTTTCTATTTTTTTAATGGGACACTTAATTTGATATCATTAATTTTCATATAAATCAACACTGTAAAAAAATACTTTAACAACATTTTAGGTTTTATGGTTTTTACAGTTACATTTACAGTTAAATACCGTAATTTCATTAACTGATATAATGTTAATATACCAACCTATTAAAGTACTGAAATCTGTTTTGTAGCTTTGAAATACACTGATAAGCACCAAATGCAGGTGGTTATGAGAAAGTTACATGATGAACCAAAGCCATTCACAAGCAGCTTTTAAATATGAACCTATAAAGAAGGTGCTCAGTGTCATTCACACAAACACTAAACACCATCATGGTGAGACTCATTAAACTGAAATATGCAATAAACATTGATTTAACAACATTACATGTAACATTCAACCCTAATAAACATAATGATAAGAAAAAACTAAAGAAGAAACATCAAATTCAAACAAAATTTGAAATGCATTCTGGGAATTTACCATTAACCATTTAACAGATTTTTACTGTATCATTTCACAGTTTTTTACAGTTAAAATCACGGTCATTTTTTATCTGATTGCAATGTGTCAACTATGCATATACAAAGTACTCAATGATATTTGAGTACTTGAAATAAAATGCTTAGTTCCCCACAAAATGTAATGTATGACTTCAGAAGGCTTGAAATAGAAATACATGTGATCCAGGGTAAATGTTTTGATCCTTTTTCTTTTTTTGTTTTGGGAACTTGACAGCACCATATAAAAAAGTGCAGCTTCTGCATTTTGTTCAAATTGTGTGTTGTTTTCCACAGGTTTGGAACAAGATGATGGTGAGCAAATGATGACAGAGTTTTTATTTTTATGTGAGCTTTCCCTTAAAAGTGAATCATTTAGTTGTGGAAAGCATGTGAATTGGTGCAGTTATTTGACCTCTTTTATTTGTGCATGCTAAAGCAAAACAGCTGTAAAACTCCACAGCAAAACTAACCCACGTTTTTTTCTATATTTAAAAAGTCCCAAATCACTTTTTTAATGTTTGACGGTGCTAACTCAAGTATGCCATGCCTCTTGCAATTTGCTGTCTGAGACGAGTTCAAGTCCAAAATTAATATCACAAACAAAACTGCCTCGAAAAAGTATAAAATGCTTTCATGGCCACTTTAATATTCTCCCTAAAACCGACTCCTGGCAGCCGCAGCCAATACAGTTCCCCAACCACAAGAACTCCACACAGGGGTTCCATCCTGGCAAAAACAGAGGAGCCTTTGATTGGGGAACAGTCAGCTCCTAGCCGTCTCTTTTAACAAGAAATAGGGAAATGAGGAACGAAATGCGGGGAATAAGAAAACTAATGTCTGTTTGGGTACAGATTAATAAGACTCCGAGCTTCACAGGGAGCCAAGGGAAATAAAATGTGCACCCAAAGCATTCCATTCAGATTAAACCCTAAAGACTTTGTTTGGGTCAACACAGAGTGCTTTACAATCTGACTGAAGCTCTTCACCAGTAGCAGCACCAACAAGAATGGCTTGAATTAGGAATCCTTCCAAACAGGTTCCCAAAAACTACCCTTACTGCCAATGATCAGACAAATAAAAGTATGCTTTAAAGAATGGCTGCTGGTTTGAGTTGGTTTAAGCTGGTCCTTAGCTGGTCATGAGCTGGTTTAAGCTGTTTACATGCTGCCCATGAGCTGGTTTAAATGGGTCATGTGCTGGTCCAAAGCTGGTCCTGAGCAGGAGCTACAGTAGTTGCTTAGGACCAGCTTAAAACTAGCTCATGACCAGCTAAGGACCAGCTAAAACCAGCAGCCATGCTTCAAAACATACTAACCAGCATATGCTGTTTTTTTCAACAGGGTCCGGCCATTGGTTGAGCTAGAAGTTGATTTGACTGATTAAAAACATTTGAAAGCATCACAGAGTGGTCAACCAACAAAAGATATTTCACCCAAACATTATAACTGTGTCACAATGTATTCATCCTTATATCATGAAACATAACCCCCCCTTAAATGTCCAAGTTAGGGGTGTGTAATATTTAGAGTTTATGACAATATCGTAAATGTTGTTTTAACGATGTAAACACCACTCAAAACACTAAACAAAAAGAGAGTCCAAAAGCATTTACCGTTTGATGAAATGTACTATAATCCACACATTGGCATTGACTTGGTTTTGCAGTGATCAGCTGTTCCACAAGGTGGCAACACTGACCCAAGCCATTGTTTCACAGTCGAAAACAAACTACAGAGACGGAACAACGATAGACGCCTAAGATATAGTCCTAAAATCGTTCTCAATGTTAAAGAATAGCAGCGTCCACACATAACCCAGTCTCACGGCAAATTGCTCATATTTTACGAGGTGTCTAATTCTTACAAAATTTGTATGACCTCACTTGTACGAATTCATACGATTTTTGCTAAATCGTACGTATTTTATGAGTTGCCAATTCATATAAATTTGTACGAATGACCTACACCTAACACCGCCCCTAAACCTACCCGTCACTGGGGTTAAGACAAATCGTACAAAATTGTACGAGTGAGGACGTACGAATTTGTACGAATTAGCATGATTTTGGTCGTGAGACTGTGTTGCCACACCACAACTATAACAATAAAGGAAGAGAGAAACAATGTAATTGGAATGATATTCAGAACAATTTTTTCCAGCTGATGAATGATACAAACATTGACAACCAATCAGAATCAATACTGCTATCATGCACTTGAGAATTTAAAGCGGCAGAAGTGAGTGCGCTTAGAATAAACAGACGATATTATTCGCTGCTCTGGA
This sequence comes from Enteromius argenteus, assembly GCA_032357425.1. Lineage (NCBI taxonomy): Eukaryota > Metazoa > Chordata > Actinopteri > Cypriniformes > Cyprinidae > Enteromius > Enteromius argenteus. The sequence goes on along the minus strand of JAUCMR010000107.1, from coordinate 1,029,882 downwards.
TGCAAATATATAGTTATCGTTATCATGCTTGGTGTGAACGGGCCTCTACACTGAGGGTTAGGAAACAGCGGCAACTTTAGTTTAAAACAGTACAAAGACAATTTTATCATTCATAATTGAAATAAAGCAGACTTTAGACAAAGATGAAGCTTTCTACTGTGCATTCGTGTACACTATCAAATAGAGTATATTTAGGTAGGCTACACATTTGGCTACATGCGTATGTAAAAAAACTGAAGTATTGAGCATTGAGCTTTACAATGCAGTTAGAATGCATCGTTTTGAACAAATCAATTGAATGAATGATTCAATGAATAACTCATTTAAACAAGGACTTGCCATTACTTACTGGCAGTGTCATATCCATGACAGACTTAAACCAGCAAAGGCACAAGCACAAAAACACAAAAAAATGCACAAAAAAAGGTGCCAACAGAATTATCATTCTGTCATCAGACAACCAAAGATATTCAACAGTGGTTGAAAAGATTTGAAAAGTTTTACATTAAAAAAAAAAAAAGGTTTATTTTGCCAACATGTAAAAATGACACTGTCTGTTTAGGCTGAGGGAGATGTGCATCAGAACATGCTCTCTAACAAAAAAGCATGTGGCTAATATACTTGCTAAATATGCTGTTTTTGTTAAACCATTGAAGACTAAACATCAGGCACATCATATTAAGTGCATCTTTCATCTGTTTCATGGATCTGTTTACTCATGACACACTGACCTAAACCATATGAAATTTTAGATGATGGAAAATGAAGACATACCGACAACTTTGGGTAGTTTCTGTCTCCTCAGAGGGATTCTGGGGAGTTTGGTGCTGATTCGACTGAATCCGCCGCAGAGGATTATTTTGGCCTTCTTGCTGTTGGTGGAGTTTTCCTGGTCAGGGCTAAAGGAGGAAGGGTGACGTTAGACTAACATTACTCCGACAAGAAATGGTTTGCATATTGTAGATGTGTTATTGTAGATCGATTGCCTTCTAGCATAAACTGCATAGAGATTGTAGATATGACGTTCAAGTGAAGAAGAAATGGAGGGATTCATTTTCCTCACGGGCAAACTGAGGAAATCTAGGCTCAGTTGGTCTTACGTTCTTTAGTTTTCCAGCCATTTAGAAAAGGTGGAAAGTTTAAGAAAACAGCCGACTGTGATTTCTAGAACACGAGAGTCTTGAGTTTTCCCGACAGACTGTGGAGAACAGAAGAGGCTTTCACTTCAGCGAACTGTGAACAATTCTGATGACAGGCTTTGTTAAAAGATGATTTTTGCCAGGGGTGTAAGAACAGAGCGCGTTTGAGGGAGACACAAGGGCCACGTTCACACCGTCGATGCAGAATATGGCTGTTGGTCTGGTTTTACAGCACCAAATATAGCTGTGTTCACAAACAGTTTGTACAGTGTGAGCAGAACCGCTAGACCTGTTGTTTAAAGCTGAAACTTCAAAGAATCCTGAAAAATGTATCACAATTTCTATAAATATATTAAACAACACAACTCTTTTCAGCTTTGCTAACAACAAGAAGTGAACGTTTTGATAATAACGTAGTTTCGGGAGGAACGCTGGACGAATTAGCCACAGCTGGCCCGCATTAGCTA
>JAUCMR010000107.1:990804-1005833 GCA_032357425.1 Enteromius argenteus | reverse complement strand
GTGACACTGAAGACTGGAGTAATGATGCTTTGTATCACAGGAATAAATTACATTTTAAAATATATTCACACAGAAAATAGTTATTTTAAATTTAAATAATATTTCACAATATAAATTTTTTTTCTGGATTTATAATCTAATAAATGCAGCCTTGATGAGCAGAAGAAACATCTTTAAAAACCATTAGATATCTTACTGACCCCAATTTTTTGAATGGTAGTGTACATACATATATATATATATATATATATACATATTAGTGCTATCAAACTATTAATTGATTAATCATATCAAAAATAAAAGTTTTTGTTTGCATAATATGTGTGTGTACTGTGCATATTTATTATGTAGATATAAATACACAAACATACATACACACACTCACTCATGTATAATATTTAAGTAAAAGATGTTACGTTTATAAGTTAAGTATATTTGTACATGATATAATTTATATGAGTATAAATATATAAACGTTAATAGATGTAAATATTTTCAAAATATATGCTTTATGTGTGTGTCTTTATATATACAAAATAAATATACACAGTACACACATTAAACTAATTTTATTTTGGACGTAATTAATCGTTCAACAGCAGAGAATCAATTCTTTTTTTCCTTTTTTCTTTCACTTCAGAATTTCTCTTGCAAATAGCCGAGAGATTGGAGTAAGTTCGTGGTCAAAAACTGGTGACTATCATTCTCATATGTTGCATGTATAACTCTGTTTTGTTTAGCTGCAGGCTGAAGCATTAACTGAGCACTTTAAGTCTGAAAGGGCTTGAGTCTGCTAATGACCCCATCAACATCTCAACATTCCTTCCTGTTGGAGCATTACAGACGTCAAAACATTGTCTCCGCTGAAACGCCCCATGCAGTGTATCCACGGCTGTGGGGGTGGACGGGGAAGAGCGGAGGCGTTGGTGTCGTTCGAAGGATGTAGAGATCACAGGAGCTCGGTCTAAACAAATCACTGCCCCGTGTGGCTGTGTAACCTTTGAGTTGGTTTCAGTGCCTGGCCTGAGCGGAGCAGAGAGTTTAAATGCATGCGGGTATGAGCATAGACATCAGGCGGGAGTCAGTGTGTGACTCTAAGTGCTGACCCTGAAATATAGAAGGGAAACAAATAGCAGAAGTGCACCACAGTAAAGTGACTTCATAGCAGCCTCTGCAGTTATTATTGATCCCTCTCTACAGAAACTGCTGTTTCTTCATTTTGTTGGCTAAAGGTCTCTAAAAAGACCTAAAGAACAAGTAGTTGGTTTCATTAGTCCCCTGTTTTATTAAAAATGTCAATGCCTTTCTCTTTGTTGATAGATCTTGCATGTCTACATCAGAGAAAGAAAGCCCTGGTGAGTATGTGCACCATTTCAACAGTTCAATTCGTTTGTAATATTGAAGCATAAGGTCAGACTTTCCCTTTTGGACATTGTTTTCAGGAGCTGACCAGCGGGAGAAGAAGTACACAGCCCATCGAAAGTTTGGTGATCGCCGTGAAGGCGTGACAAGCGCTCGTACTTATTTCTATGCCGATGAGGCCAAATGCGACCAACACATGGAGACTTTCCTGAAATGCATCAAAGCCTCGGGTAACAGACCATCTAATAAAACTGATTAGTAATTAACTTTGGAATTGGAGTCAGTTTACAAGCAAAACTAAAGCCAGGAGCTTGCAGGGCACTTTCCACGAATAGGTTACAAAGCAGGGCTTATTTTATTATTTGACCTCCTTAATGTTAAAAGGGAAAAACTAAATATTATATGATGTGTTTATTTTTCATTTTATCTTACATGAGCTTGCTGCATTTTTTGGATGTCTGTCTGAATTTTGTTTCTTTACTTTTTTTGGCTTTTCTTTTGAAAAAAAACAAAACAATTGTTATAAGGGTAAAAATAGCAATATTTATCATTTTAAATAAGGTAGATTATTTTTATTTGTTAATATGATTAATACTAGTGTAAATACACATATATAGGGTTTTTTTAATATTTAAACACATAACATATTCCAAGTTAATACAATTTATTGTTAATTTGAATGACATTTAGTTATTTTAAGAAAAGGGACAAATATACATGAATAAATATTCAAATAAATGTAAATGCAGTCAAAAGTCAAAATTTCAAATTGCCTGGTGTTATTAGGCAGAAAATGGGAAAAAAAGGAGAATAAATCACATTAATCTGTAGACAGGGTCTAAATGATGTTACTAAATTAGTGTCAGTATTTTATTTTCCAGAAGGAAGAGTTACTGTATAAGGTGTGTAGGCCAAACTATTATCCAAGATCAGTTTTGTAAGGAAATATAAATGCACAAGCCTCATATTGTGAGATAATACCATTTACCAGTTTTAAGGGGTCAGGATTTCCGGAATCCATTCAACTAAATTACAAAGTTGTGCCATATTGTATATGAGCTTACATCATTCAACATGGCACATATTCATAGACAGTACAAACATAGAGTATGACACATCGACATATGTTTAATATTTGATGTCATGATGGCATATACAATGATGCCTTTTTCAAATGCAGAGCAAGTTGTAAAACGCTTCTACTCTCAAGTAAACAGCATTGTCTGGCAATGAGTTGATTTTTCTTTAACGTTGTTTTCTGACTTCCATCAGACCTCTCAAGCTGACATTTAAGCCTCCTTTACAAAAATTACAGGACACTAAAATGTACTCTATTCGTGGAAAGTGGTGCAAAGTTTTATCCTGTTATTCCTTTTAATCTTTGTTGTGTGCTATGCAGATTATTTGTATGTATTTTTAGTATATGTGTAAGAGTGCCAAGAAAGCATGGAAGCTGACCAACTTTTGAAAGCATTTATATTTGTGAATGTGCATGCAGCACAGGTTTTCCATTATGCCAGCACTATTGGAGAAACACCCATTGTAATGCACCGGCAACACTAAGTATAACTGCATAGAATTCATTCAGCGTTCCTGGAAAATTGCTCCTTAAAAAGGCAGTTTCACTTCCATTGCTGCAGTTACCTCTAAAATAACTCTAAAAGAAAATCACCTGCCTGCTCAGGTGGAAGTTCTGAAGACGGTTTCTCGGCTGTTAAGATGACTGCCTTGGGGCGACCACAATTCCTGGTAAGACTGAGGTTCAGGCAGGGTTCATTCATCAGAAAACACAGGTTAAAATCCGTCACCTTGGTGAACTAAACAGGCTCCTCATCCTTCCCTCGGGCGTCTGTAGCTCCAGTTCTCAGAGGTGCTGGTGAAATGGAGACGCTTTTTCAGTTTTCTGGCTGCCAAGCAGGGGAAAGACGGCGTGGAGGTGCTGGAGCAGAAACTGGATCTAGAGCAATTGCAGGTACGAATTGGGTTCAATCTGCGGCCAAACGCACAGATCAACCAACACTAAAGCGTGTTTAATACTGCAATAGACTGTAAGGCGACTGTAACAAATCTGACCTACAGCAAGCAACTGGAGGCAATATTGCAGTGACTGTACAGTATGAGCTGCATTCATTTTAACGGCAAAATCTAATTAACATGACAATAAATAATTAAGTAGTCTTTTAGCAGACACTTAGACAGGACATTTATATGTGATTATTTCCAGTAGAGAAAGCTAAGTAGGTTTTGCTTAAAGGAATAGTTCACCCAAAAATCCAAATCTGCTGAAAATGTACTCACCCTCAGGACATCCAAGATGTAGATGGAACAGATTTGGAGATATGTAGCGCCACATCACTTGCTCAGCAGTCAATGGGTGCCGTCAGAATCCAAACAGCTGATAAAAACATCACACTAATCCACAAGTAATCCACACCACTGCAGTCCATCATTGTCTTGTAAAGCTGCATGTTTATGACAAACATCCATTATTAAAACATTTATGATTTTAAACCATTTCTTGGACTTCTGTCTATATAATTACTTTTGTCCTTTTACTTCTCAAGAGAGAAATATACTCCGATCCAGCAGAAATCAGCAAATTCTCATTTTTAGGTGAACAATACTACATGAATTGACCCTTGATTCCTCAGAATGTATCACTTTGGATTAATTTTGAGTGAACTCTCTCTTAAATCACTTTTTGGAGCGTTTGGTCTGATGAATGGAAATGTGTGTTTTCTTTGCAGACATGTCTAGCTAGACTGGGAGCTCAAGGCAACATTCAGAGCTGTTTCTCTGATGGACGACTGCACTCATCAGGGTGAGAAACACCAGTTTCCCGTAGCTGTTCTGACACTCAGACTTGTAAATCTTCCCAATCAATGGCAGACAATGAAGTTATCTTATGAACTGAGGAGAGCTACTCAAGGACTATTCCACGGGTGCTCCATTACTCTACTTGACCCCCCTCGAGTCAACTAAACCCCTGAGAAGCTAAACTCATATAAGAGCACTTTGCGCTTCAGAATCGACCAGTTCCGTAATGATGCATGCAAATCCTTTGATGTTCAAGAAACATAATTTGTGTCAAGCTGCTAAAACGTGAGTGCTGTGTTTTATTTGTTCCCCAAAGCATGGTGGACATGCTGGACTGGAACTGCCTCATCGACGAGAGAACGAAGATATCTGATCTACTGGTTGTCCCGAACCTGCAGGTAGGCAGACAGCAAGAAATGGATGCCTTAACCACAGCATAAATTAAGAGGGTTATCGATTTCTCATGATCTAATTGGTTTAATAAACACTGCAAATGCCCCTTCGCAGTTTTGAGTTTTTCCCAGGTAATTCGATTATAAAGAAATGTCTGGAATTTTGCCTGCAAGAAAAGCAAGAGGCTTTCATCACAAGTACAGAAAGTAGTCTATTTATTTATTTATTTATTTTTGCATAACTTAAAAGTGCGACTTAAAGGAATATTTCACCCAAAAATGACAATTCTGTCATTAATTACTCACCCTCATGTCACTCCAAACCCTTTGGAACACAAATTAAGATATTTTTGATGAATTACGATACTCCATAGACAGCAAGTATCCTTACACAATAAAGGTCCAGAAGTAGTTCAACCGTAATTTTACGAAGCTACAAAAATACTTTTTGTGCTCAAAGAAAACAAAAATAATGACTTTATTGTATGCAATGTATTTACGCTGATACATAGTTTTCATTGTTTACACTTTGATTTGAACATAAACAGTGTACCCGAAGAAAAAAAAAATTGTGCTGTCAAATGATTAATCACGTTTAATCGCGTCCAAATATTTTTTTTTTACATAATATATGTGTTTGTACTGTGTTTATTTATTATGTATATATTAAAACACTACACAGACAGTGTGTGTATATATATATATATATATATATATAAAAATATATATACATGAAAGTATTTACATGTAAATGCATTTATAATATTTATTTTCTTATATTTATATTATATATTAATATTAGTGCTGTCAATCGATAAAAAAAACTAATTAATTGCATATTATTCTGAAATTAATCGTGATTAATTCCAACTAACAGTAACGTTTTTAAATATACATTTTTTGCAATAATTTCACATTCAAACATTAAATTAATGTACAAACAACATAAAGACAGTACTTCTTTTTAAATATTTGTATAATAGCACCTTTTTTGTGACTGAAGGCCAGCATTTCTCTGATGTCTCTGGAATAGTTTTTTCCCCAAGTAGCTATTTAATCATTGAATAGCCATTCAACATTACAAAGATATCTCATAAAACCATTAAACCAAACAATCTTCACCTAAAACCATTATAATACCAATACTGATTTCTTTAAAAAATTGTCCCCCTTCCCAAATTTTTTTTTTTAACCATTGACTATAGTCTTCAACATTGTAGCATAATGTAATCGAGAGCTATCAATTTTAACATTTAGACTTAAAAAAAAAGAATTTCTAATTTATGTGAACTTCTAATTTATGAACAATCTTCTCATAACCCATTATAATAAATGTCATATTTACTTGTGCACTTCAGCATAAATACACAGAAATTAAAATTGAAGTTATCAGACACATTCTAAATTAAATATAGATGAATCCATAAAGCTATCCCCTTTATTCTTTGTCCTTTGATTAATAGACATCACATTAGCTGGTTATTATGGGTTATTTGGCTGTTATTTCTTTAAGAGTTGCCGCTGCTGAATGTGACGCATGATGTTAGATGAGACAGCGCTGGGCTGCTCCAGAACATTTCATATTCTTAAATATGGCTCATATAAAATATATTACATGCTTGCACAGTTTTAAGGCAGATATAATCGTCTTTTTGGAAGCTTCATGACTTAACTGACCACGACGTTGCATGCACATAGCTTATTTCGCGCTTTGTAATGAAAGGATACAGCCTATAGCGTGCTCTGGTATGTTTGTGCATGTATTTAAAGAGAGCACGCTGCAAGCACAGTACCGTTTGCCTGGCGCTGAAGTGAGGTGGAACGCGCGTCTGAAATGTCTCCCATTTGATGTGGTAGTAAAGACGTTCTGCAACTGAATAAATGCACTTCTTGTCAAGAGAAAAAGTGACAGAAGCAGCAGTTGTGAGTGGGGTGACTAATCCTAGCCACGCCCCTGCGTTAATTGCATTAAATATTTTTAACGCATTAATCTGAAAAAATTAATCGCATGCCTTAACGCACTAATTTTGACACCACTAATTAAAATATTTAATATATAAACATAATTTTTTATTAAATATATACATGCAAGTGTTTGTATTTATATACATAATAAATATACACAGTATACACAAATATATTATGTAAAGAAAAAACTTTTATTTTGGATGCGATTAATCGTTTGTCAGCACTACTAGAAATATAAAAGTAAAATCTAATTCAAAATGTAAGTAAACACTATTACAAGTGAGATCATTCATTTAAAAACATGTGTTTAATAAATAAACAAATAAACTGTATGAAAAGATAATTAATATTTAAATAAGATTCACTTTTCAAATAAAAATGCACCCTGCATTTCTGTTCAAATCCTGAATTTCATTCCATTTTTCATTTGTTATTTCAACAGACTGGTGAGTTGGAGCCTCTTCTGACCAAATTCACGGAGGAAGAGGAAAGGCAAATGAAAAGGATGCTTCAGCGACTGGACGTGTTGGCTAAGGTGCGTTCATTGGCTGTGTTCCTCTTATATTTCTCCTGTGGCATCCATGCGGAGTGGCAGAAGGTCATGGTCTAACAGACAGTCATGGATGAAGAATGTAACAGAGATCGATTTTGAGAAAGCCTTCAGCAGACTGTGGAGGTTAGAGAGCTGTTCCGCCCCGTCAACTTGATGCGAGGAACATGTATCGGGTTTATGTCGCACCGTGAAAGGCCGCTGGTACAAGCGGTACAAGCTGTGTGACTCACGGTAGACTCAAGGCTTCCTTGAGTCCTCGCATATAACAGTTTTTCACCAAATTGGTTACCTGGAGACTAAAGGAAAAAATTATTTTTTCTTTTTTACAAGTTGAAACTGTTAACTAGTGGATCTCACTCATTCTAATGTGAGTCGCGATGCAATGCGACTTGTGCAAATATAATTTCCTATGTTAAAAGTTACAAATTTTGTTGTTGTTGATCATGCTGTTTTTGGTCTGGAAAAAAATCTGCTATGATACATTCAATTTATCAGAAGTGACAGTAAAGACATTTATAATGAACTTTCCATTCATCAAAAAATACTGAAAAAATGGAGCATGGTATTCACGAAAACTAATAATAACTGTTTTTAACATTGATAATAATAAGAAATGTTACCTCAAATCAGCATATTAGAATGATTTCTAAAGGATAATGTGCCACTGAAAACTAAAGTAATGATGCTAAAAAATTCATCTTTGCATCACATAAATAAATTACTTTTAAAAAATATAAGAGAAAACACTTATTTTATATTAATGATATTAAACATTATTATAATTTTTACTGTATTTTTTAACAAAAAAAGGCATAAGAGACTTAAAAAAAAAAATAATAAATACTAATTAAGAAACCTTTCCAACCCCAAACTTTTAAACAGTCGTGTAGTTAATGCTTTTGGATTTTAATTTTGAACAGTATATTTATTGTTTAAGCCTTTAAACATATCAAACTACTTTTATTTTGAAGTGTTTTGCAGGTGCAACTTAAAACAAATGCCACTTGGTTTGTTATTTTGCTATCTAATGCAATGACATTCAGACATTTTTAAATGTCCAAATCCTTTTTAGCACCACTGTATCACTGTCATTATTATAGCGGAGGTTATAGCATCATTATTTGTTGACAAATCCTTGGTTGTATCAGGAATGACGGTTACCACATCAATTAAAATGGTGCGCTGTCTGTGGTGATATCTTTTTTTAGTCAGCTGATTAATGTGTTTTTAACTCACCGCCTGCTTCTCGTGTGCTGAACAGCATGCGGTGGAAAATGGCGTCAGGCTGATGGTGGACGCCGAACAGACGTATTTCCAGCCTGCCATCAGCAGACTCACTGTGGAAATGAAGAGAATCTTCAACAGAGACAAAGCTGTCGTTTTCAACACCTATCAGTGCTACCTCAAAGTGAGCCTCACACATGAACACACACACGTCTGACACCTTTGAATGGTGTTAGCGTGGATCACATGATGATATTCTGGGATTTATCTACAGTTAGATGCTGGGCAGAAAACATGCTACAGTATTACAGCAGGATAACATTTAAGACAATGTTGCATCAAAACTCATATTTAAAACCGTGATGCTTGGAATCTGTCTTTGTATTGCAATACTATATAAATTAGGGTCTGCTTATAATGTTGGTCATGGTTTCTTGCACCAAAAATGGTAATAATTAGTATTACAAAATGCAAAAAAATACAAAAATATTTGTATGGCACATTTGCCAAATCCAGGTTGTTTCAGCTTCACTTTAAATACATTATTTCATGGTTTATAATAAATGTGTTTATAATGTCACTGTAATTCAATGTTTGTTTTATACATATTTTTCATTCTAAAATTTGTTCTGGATTTGATGTAGAATGAGGGACACCAAAATACATGCTTATAATATTTGCAAACCTTTTTAGTATTTATTTACTGGTATTTTACATTATTTCTGAATGTAATAATCCTTATACACAGATGCAATTTATAATTTTTTGTCTTTCTGTAAACAATTAATTTTTAACCTGTTGCTACTCTCATTTTCTAGAAAATACAGTAGATGACTTTTATTAAAGGAATAGTTCACCCAAAAATTTACTCACCCTTAGACCAACCAAGATGTAGATTAATTTATTTCTTCTTTGGAACAGATTTAGAGAAATGTAGCATTACATCACTTGCTCACCAATGGTTCCTCTCCAGTGAACGGGTGCCATCAGAATGAGAGTCCAAACAGCTGATAAACACATCATCTAGTCCATCAGTTAATGTCCTGTGAAGTATTTTGAGTGTTTGCAGGAAGTAAATCCAACATTAAGACATTTTAATGATTTTAAACCACCACCAAAATATGACTCTATAGTCAATAATAATGCTTTCCTCCAGTGAAGTCCATCCCCTGTTGTCCTATCTGACATATTTGTTTAGAACAGTTTTATACTGTTTTAGACACTTGTATATGGTGCTTGATCTATGTATATTTCTCTCCTGATTCAGGCGAGACAACTTCTTCAGTGGAGATGGCAACATTATGGACAGAGGACTCGTATTTTAATCGGAAGCAATTATTTTAAAAAATAAAAATAAAAATCTTGATTAATTTTATAAACGTACAGCATTTTTTTTGCCTCACATGATATTTATCGATGGATTGGAGTGTTGTGGATTAATGTGATGTTTTTATCAGCTGATGGACTCTCATTCTGATGGCACCTATTCACTGCAGAGCATCCATTGGTGAGCAAGTGATGTAATGCTACATTTCTCCAAATCTGTTCTGTTAAAGCAAGACCACCTCGGATGAACTAAGGGGAGTACGCTTTCATCAAGTTTCATATTAGAATTAACTATTCTTTTAAAGTTTCAAACCTCTTACATATTAAACAAATCCTCACAGCAATAATTTCAATACCATGCCAATTTATGGATAACCGATTATTGCCATTTGTTTCTGAGGGAGGTCTGCATTGCAAATGTTTGTTTACATGATATATCACATTCATACAAAATCAGGTTATCTGTAGCAATTTAATGAATTCTCTGTTCTCAGGAGGCATTTGATAATGTGTCCATGGATGTGGAGCTATCAAGAAGGGAGGGCTGGTGTTTCGGTGCCAAGTTGGTAAGGGGGGCTTACATGTACCAGGAGAGAAGCCGAGCTGCAGAGATTGGATACGAAGACCCCATCAACCCCGACTATGAATCCACTAACAGAATGTACCACAGGCAAGAAATGTTCCAAATTCTTCCTTGCAAATTTCATGCTTGAAGTCTGTTCCAAAACCTAGCGACCGGCCTTGTTGTCTACAAAGGCTTCTACTTTCTAAGCAGCATCAGAACTGAAATGGAGCCTCCTAAGTGACTCATCTGAAAGCTCTTCTTGGGCAGCAGCTCCATTAATGGTCACTCACCCACGCAAAACAAATAGAGCTACTTGCAAAAAACACACACGAGACTCCTCTAACCCTCACAGATGATTCCAATAGAGTCTAATGCAGTGTGGCCATGGACTCCCACTTTCAGCCCACATCCACATCGTCTCATTTCAAAACATGTCCTGTATATCTCTTAGCTCACGTTAAAACCAAGTTTTACATATAGGATTTAATTTGTAATACCTTTAGGTTTTTATAATTAGTTTACTTTATATATGTTACGTGTGTGTTTTTTTTATTACATTTGTTTAATATCTACATATAGTACTTTGATTCTAGATTAATAGAAAATAGAACAACTCCCATGAATATTAAAGAACTAACATGACTGGACAGTCACTGTGAGCTGATTTAATATTCATTAGCTCAGTCTTATCCAAATAATGACCCACCAGTCTTCTGACTCTTAAACTCTTACCAGAACTCAACCAGTGTGTTTATATAGCTTTTGCAGTCATTTTCTGACTACTGGATTAGGATTTTTAAAAGTATTTTTAGACACTGGATTAAGTAGAGAAATATAAATTCATTATATATTTATTTAATTTTATTTATTTTTTTTTTTTTTATAAATCACATTTTTTTATGAGACTATAGAAGCCTGGTTATTGACAATTGCTGAAAAATAGATGTTAAACATTATGTCAGTTATGACTTTCATCTAATTTTTATTAATTTTTTTAGCTTTTTAAATATTTGAATGTTTGTTTGGTCTAATTTTAAATAATTTATGTAATTTAATTTAATATTTTTTATGCCATGTCCAGATATGTTACCTAATTGATAGTCTAGAAAAGCACAGTCATTGTGAGTTTATTTAATATTCATGAGGTCAGTCTTATCCATAAAATGACATCATTACCCATCAGTCTTTAGCTCCTGACTCTTACCAGAAATGATTTTGACCGATGAGTTTACATAACTTTTACAGTAATTTGTGATGACAAAAAATTGTTTATTTTATTCTATTTCATTTATTTATTTGTTTATTTTATTTTAAACACTGAATGAACTAGAGAAAGTATGTAGTTATTCTGCAAAAATGACTGAATGGCTGAAGAATACAAATTAAAATGTTTAACTACGTGTGTTTATTATGTAATCTTTTTTTATCATTTTCTTTTTTTTTATAATACTATTTTAAAACTTGTATATAAACTTGTTTATAAACTGTTTTAAAACTTGTTTGGTCTTATTTTAAATAAAATAAAAATTATGCCATTCTGAGTTGACTGAAACCATCTAGGTGGGAAACATGGTGTTTTGGAACAGAGAATTAAAAATTCTTCATTTAATGAGAATGTTTTAAATCAGGAATGGGAAGTCTGGGGTCAGGTTCACTTGCCCTCTCTTTAAGGAACAAAATGACATTGCCAAGAAGGTTCTTGAATCCAGATCAGCAGTGCTAAGATATTTGTCACATATAGGTCCTTATCAGAACATCATACTTCCCCTGAACTGTGCTTCATTCAGACGGTCTCTGCTGACAGAATGTTTCATAGGCAGGAGAGATTTATCTAGAGTCTGGGCTTATCTCGCCGTAGGTAAGCCTCTTATGATTAAGGCACATTCTGACAGCTCTCAAAATAAATCAGATCTTTTCAAAAAGCTTTTGTGTTTGGCGGTCAACAGTCATTTTGGCTGAAAGTGTGGACCAAAAGCAGGATGATTTATGAGCAGCTGGTGTCTTTCAGGTGTCTGGATTACGTGCTGGAGGAGATCGAACAGAATAAGAAAGCAAGTGTCATGGTGGCATCACACAATATAGACACTGTTAAACATACACTTAGAAGGTAAGACTTTTCTCTCCTTCTGTCTTTCTATTACACAGCCCTCCAAAAGTTTGGAAACACCTCTGGCAAAATGTGGTTTTGGATGATATCAGCATAAATCATTTTCATTTGTTAGTGCAAATACATTAAATCTACTTGATATTATCGTTGAAGACCAGCAATAATAATTTTCATTTTGATTACATAATAATAGCAATATATACCTGACCTCAACCCGATTGAGCCACTATGGGAGGAACTAGTAGTAGTGCCTTTATTTGTCACATACACTGTTACATGTAGTGAAATTGGACCCCTCCAACCATACACAAACATCACATTTGGGGGAAGACCGGTCAATCGAGAGGTTGCAAATAGAAAAATAAGGAAATAAGATACATTAGGAGAAAAAACTGGATCGTGATGTCCACAAGAAGTGTCCAACCAGTGTGAATCATCTTCAGCAGACTTGGAGTAATATATCATGTCAATGTTTGAATACACTGACAGCTCAGATGCCCAGATTATGCAGAGCTGCAAAAGCTGCTAATGGTGGATATTTTGATGAATCGAAAATGTAAGTATTTTCTGTGTATAAACTGTTTATGTAATTAAGTATGTATTCGTAGTTTGTGTTATCCCTTATCAGTGCAAAATAAAAATGATCACAAATTAAAAAGAATTCATGCCAATATTGTCCAAAACCCCACTTTTCTTGGAGGGCAGTGTATATACAGTATATGAACCATCATAAACAAATGTAAATATATATTCATTAATTTTTTTTGGTGGAAATGATGGCGGCTGAAATTAAATTTTTACTTTTTACTAGCGACAAACAAGCATTACTCTATGCTGCTCAAAACTCGTATGAATAGTCAGCGGCAAATCTTTCAAATATGAAAACATAGGTACTTACAGACTGTGAATCAGAAGTGCCAGACTGTCCTTGCAGAGGTAGAATTTCTCCACTTTATAGTCTCTGTGCACAGCATAGACTGCTCTGCAGGTTCAGGAGTCAGTTTTCCGTCAAATGCGCTGAACGGATCTGAATATTTGGGTTGAACTGTTCTGGAATAGTGTTGTAAACACAACTTGACCACTGATTTCTAATTGTGTTCTCTTTTGGAAGCACAAAGAAAGTAGTTTCACTTTCACAATGAACCACAGCATCTCCAGAACATGGCGCTGGCAACAACACTACAGCCAGAATAATAACTCCGCCTTCTTTCTGTGCGTAAACATTTGGGCATTTTAGGGGGGTGTGGACAAGTCATAAGTTTTATAAAGAATATCTCTTTGGTTTTGAGAATTTAGTCTTTACAACTTTAGGGATCTTATCTATGCACTAACAGCTTGTAACACTCCAAAGAGAAAGGAAAACTTGAAATAATTTGACCCCTTTAATATTTATGAGGAAACTGATATAAAAAAGGATTTTAAAGTAAAAAAAGATCATTATTTATTTGAAATAGAATCAATTACATTTTTTTTTATAAATGTAATGCTTTTCTTTCTTTTAAAATGTCACATACTTTTGATTAATTTTGATAATCCATTGAAAAATCATGAAATTAAATGAATTTGACCTTGAAATCCACCTTTGGACGTAAAGTGAATAGATGTTGAGCAAAAAAAAAACCAAAAACCAAAAACATTCACATTTAGAGTGTTGTTCTTTGATATCAGGTCCTTCCCTGCATCACCAGTAACATTTGGACCCCTCTGGGAGTAAATTAATTTGCATAAATTAATAATGTAATGTGCGATCATTAATTTTTTTGTAATCACTCCTTTGGGGTGTAACCTTGTTTGACAAAGGTGTGCCAGTGACCGCTGTCATTAACATTCTCTGTCACAATGTCAAAGAGTGTCAGCTAGGCCTGATTCATATGGAGGTCCACACTAGTTACCCTCCTTTTACATCATTCACACTTAATATCACCTTAAGTGTCTCAGAATGTGTCTTCTTCGTGCGTGTAATGGCTGTAACCGATAAGAGGGTGTAAAACTTTGAGTGAGCAATCGCCAGAATGTATCCAGTATTAAATGACCTTGCCAAAGGGGCCTCTCTCATTTTTCACTTTCTGTGACGGCGCTCTGTGTGTTTATGCTCTAACAGGATGAATGAAATGGGTCTGGCACCCACAGATAAGAAGGTGTACTTCGGCCAGCTCCTGGGAATGTGCGACCAAATCAGCTTTCCGTTAGGTGAACACACAAACACACACATGCTAGCAGTGTTTATAAAATCGCTTCTGTTGGGATTGCGTTAGTAAAATCACAGTAACATTTTATGATAACTTTTATTATTCATAAACCCATTTGGATATCATTATGTCTTAGTTTAGTTTTGCTGAGTACTTATAGTATAGCTGAGATACTATTGTAGTTTTTCTTAATATTTGTAATAATTTTAGATTTAGTTTTTTTAGTTTTAGTAATTTTAATATGTTTTGGTTAGTATTTTTATTATTTTCTTCATGTAGGTTTTCTTATTTTGCTGTAGTATATCAAGATGAAAATGAGAAATGTTGCCTTGGGAACTAGCTGAAATAAAACATGTACACATATATAGCACACACGCACACACATGCTGTCAATTATTGATTGCATCCAAAATAAAATGTGTAGTGTGTATTTTTACTATGCATATATAAATACACACACATACAGCATATATATATATATATATATATATATATATATATATATAAATAAATAAAATATATATTT
>JAUCMR010000107.1:974091-990704 GCA_032357425.1 Enteromius argenteus | reverse complement strand
TATTCATAATTAAACTATATATTTTAATTCTGCTAATATGTTTTGTTTTAAGTTATGGTTTATTTGTATTCATTAAAATTGCACATGCTTTACACATTAAAATTATAATAATAAATAGGAAGAAAAAAACCTAACAAAAATCACACGCACATAAAAATATAAAAAGTACTTTCATAAAAATACACAAAAATGTATAGCATTTTATTTATAGTTTTTATATGTTGTAATATTTAAGTTATATATTTGGAACACTATGCTATATATAGTAGCGTAAAATAAGATAAAGTATTAAGATGTTTTGTGACGTTTTATACAATAGTGCAAGATGTACAGTGCTACCAACAATACAGTTATAAAATGCATGTCAATCAAATTGATGACCACAGAAATGCAGTAAAACAATTTAAAATTGGTGTTCTTTCTTGTCTGCTCATATCTCTAGCTCAGGCAGGATTTCCTGTGTACAAGTATGTTCCTTATGGACCGGTGAACGAGGTGATTCCGTATCTGTCCCGTCGGGCACAGGAGAACCGCGGTATTATGAAAGGGGTGCAGCAGGAGAGAGAACTTCTATGGAAAGAGCTGATGCGCCGACTGACCAGTGGAGAGGTCTTCTACACACCTGCTCTATAAACACACTGGGCTTCTCACCAGAGACTCCTTACTCTTGTTTTTTTGCCTGTTCAATCCATCCATTCGTAAATCTTTTTTTTCCACCCTCACCCAGGTTGTTCATGATAATGCACAGGGGGTCCATTTAAATCAAATACCAGTTGGGGAAGCTCACAAAATCATACTTAACCTGAAAATCATAAAATCTAAAAAACAAAATGTGTATTTGAATAAAGAAAATGAAGTCTGTTTTAAGGTTTATGCATTGCAGTATTATTTTCATGACAAATAAGCACATTTTGCCTCATAGATGTATTTTGTCAACTTAAAAATCTCATCAAATCATATTTTACCTAAATAAGCAAGAATTTATAACAGAAAATATTGCAGATTTTGCATAAATAAAACAAAGCTGGTCAAACATATTTATTGAATATTAATGGGTGAATCTCACAGTGTCACACACTAAAAAACATGTCAAAATATTTCACTGTATTATGCACAATTTTTATTTACTATTAAGACACATTTTTGGTTGGAGAAGCATATTTTTACAATTCTTATTTTATAGTAGATATAGGTATTGCACATTGAAGTTCTTATATTACACTCACGAAAACTATGGGGAGCATGCAAACAAAAATAATTTCATCAATAATCAGTTAATTCATTATAATTATATAATACTAATTAAAAGTTTGGGTGAAATGTGTTTATCTGTCATGACAATTCACAATGCAAAAACAGTAAAGTTTCTAACAAAAAATGACTCGAACACCATAATACTATCAGAGGATCAAAACTGGCAAAACCACCTTTCAGAATCTTGTGTCTGGTGGCTAATCCCAAGTAACAACAATTTTTATTCCAGTAGCAATAACTGTAATAACAATGGTATTTTAGAGCAGACTGCTGTTGCCTTGGTGCATTTTTGTAAGGGTCAAGAAAGAGAGGTTATACTCTTCCCTTTCCATATACTCTTTCTCTAATTCACTTTCCTCCATGTTTCCGCTGCTCCCTTCTCTTTATTCCACCGATGGTCTGGCTTTGCACTCTTTCTCCTCTCTCATCCATCTCTCCGGCACCTTTATGACTCTGAAAAGGCTCCCTAAAATGTCAGACGCCTGAGTGTGCACTGCTGTTTTATACCCCACCTTATTCCTCGAGTGGAACACCAATAATAAAAATATAAGCATGATTTAAACAAACGCATCAGTATCACTTTCTGATAATGACGGCTTGAATTCAAGAATAACAACACCTGGAGTTGAAGAACTATATTTTATGTATGCAACATTTTATGCTTAGTGTGAGGAATTGTGGGTAAGTTGGAGTGCAGGCAACAACCCTTCGTCAAGATTTCCATATGTCTATAAACCTGTAAACAGATTATATATTTCATTATATTTCAGATGTGATATATTCCAAGCGAGTGGTTTGTTTGCGCTCAAGCCGAATCTTGTAATTTGCACTGTGGATTTCATTGACAATAATATATAAACAAGCACGTTATATGGAACGAACTGAACTTTATTTTAGCACCCTCAGTGCTCGTGATATCTCTCTTGTGCTCAGACGTGCTCAATGAACTTTAGAAGTTCTGATGAGATGATTTTACGTTGGGTTTTCAGCGTAATGATTCTGGTGTTTAGCACATACAGAGCGAGAATTAAATCTACTATTTTATTATCTGTGTGATGAACCCTTTTATGCTTAACCAACGGTTTCTCTCGCTCTGTTAATATTTTCTTTTCCTCTGTGGAGTATTTGGGGAAGATGAATAAAAAGCTTTAATTAATTGAGCCGAAGTTAATGATTTCTAGACAATTGCTCTTCAGTAAATGGCACAATTCCTCATCCATTTATATCCCCTTTTAAATCCATGATGAATTAACGACCCTTTGGGCCTTTTGCTTTGAGAAATAACAGGACAGACCATAATGCACCCCACATCCCAGTGTTCTGTTGAGGCTATGGCTGAATCCTAATTTACATATTATCCATGCTATTTAGTATGCAAAATTAATATTAGTGGAACTGGTGGGAAAAAAAGGTTAACAATTAAAGTTGGTCTGTGCTTTCAGCAAACATAGTTTCTGTCGACTAAAAAGTAATACAATTTTACTTGTGGATGATGAGTGATGCTAATCACTAAACTAATAGTGATGTAGACTTTTCTTAGGCCGAACCATAATTCTATTTTATACGCCTCCACCTATCCGTTCCCCTTGTCCCTTGAAACAGTGTCAGTGGGTAGGGGTGAAAATATTCCCCTACGAATTGGGACACCTGACGTCACATGACGTCTAGCTCATAAAATACACACACCTGCTGGTATACATTACCATTCACTATTAATATAGCTTTTTTTATTAATGTGCTGCTTACTGACACACAAACACACACACATTGGAGATCTCGTGGCTCTCTTTTCAACGCTGCCCCATGACTTTTATTTAAATACTGAAATACAGTTTAAATACTGAATCGCTTCATTATATTTTCCTGCAATGAGGATAAAATCGCTGTTTCTGCAGTAAACTCACTCAACCTTAGCAATTTTTTTTTGCAAACATTTCTTTGAATAACATGACAGTAATTTGAACACATGATTGAATATAACATAAGACAAATGATTACTTCATTAAAAGCTTTAATAATGCTTACATAGCCGGATTATGCTAAGAAAAATCATACCCCTTTGTTTGAAGTGTGGTCCCGAAGAATCTTCATTTAAAGGGCAATCTTGCCCTTCCCCTCCAAATGAAAGAGAATCGAGACACCCCTACTCCTTCACGTGAACGCACAAAATGGAGGGAGAAGGGCTAAGGGGGATTGGGCCTTAGTTTGGCAGCTTCTTTCCACCCAAATTGTCTAACTTGTGTATTAGCTGAGCAAACTTAAAGGGGCTATGCAAGCATTTACAGTCCCCTTTAGTTTTGGGACCAATTCTTACTATTAACAAACTATTAACTGTAAACTCCTAATTTGCTGCTTTTGAATGTAGTAATGTTGTTGTCAAGGTATGGGGTTTACGAATTAAGGCAACTAAAATATGTTCATGATCACTTCTAAGCCAAGAATGAAAAAAGACTGTGCCGTGAGTGGCCCCTTTAAAAGGTTAAATAAAAATGTGTCTAAAAAAAGTAATACATTTCACAAATGAACACTAATCACCCAAATGGTGACACGGGAACATCATTTTTACAACAAAATATAATCAAAAACACAACACAGAGCTAAAACGTATTCTTTCTGAATAATAAATAATTATCATTAATCCCCATGTTTTGACCTAAACACACAAATCAATGCATCATGACCTTGTGAAGTCAAATTAGAACTTTTCACAATGCAAATTGTTTCAAAGCCTCTTGACAGAAAATCCAGCCCGATCTCACAGCAATTTGTACATATTTTACAAGGTGGCTAATTCATACGAATTTGTACGACCTTACTCAAATTCAAGATTTTTGCTACATCGTATGTATTTTACGAGTTGCCAGTTTTTGTATGAATTTACGCGATAGACCTACATCTAACCCTACCCCTAATTCTACCCGTCACTGGGGTCTAGACAAAGTGTACAAAATAGTACAAATTGGTCATGAGATGGCATTTGAAAATCATGATGTTAATGTTTTTGATAATGTAATACCTTATAGTCACAATTAGCAGAATAGAGCTAGTCGATAACATAGTTTACATTTTTGGCGATATAACAATCAAGCAAAGATTTGGGTAACACTTTATTTTAGGGTCTCTTAACAAGTTGCTTATTAGCATGCATATTACTACTATTTATTAGTAGTGATTAAGCACATATTAATGCCTTATTCTACATGACCTTATTCTACATCCCTAATCCTAACCAATACCTAAACTTAACAACTACCTCACTAACTGTTAATAAGCAGCAACTTAGGAATTTATTGAGGGAAAAGTAGTAGTTGATAGTGAATAAGTGTTATTCTAAAAGTGTTCTGAAGTGTTCCCTATTCTAAAGTGTAACAGAGATTTGCTAATTAGTAGGCTAAAAAAATACTGTAATCCATTAAGATTGGATTTACTTACAGTAGTTGTATACTTTATTAGTAAGTATTCATTTTTCATTTGAGTTATTCATTTGTTGTGTGGTGATATTGGGCATTACAAAAGCTGTGGGGTCTAAAAATTGACTAGTTAATTTTCTGTGTAATGTCAACCTTCTCTAGGGATGGCATATGTGTAAAATATGTATAATGGGATCTTCAGTATACGCTTTAAAAGATTTTTCCCTCTTAATTAGCTTCTTTGTAGTTACTGCTCATTGTTAACTACTCTACAAAAAGCTAGCTCGACAGTATATTACATGTATTCACCTGAAAAAAAGGTAAATGGGCAAAATGGATTTCAAATATAATTAATTTTTCTAGATGTTATCACTTGTATACAGTATGTTACTAGGGGATATTGCACCATCATTAGGCTACATCATTTTATGATATGTAGCATGTCCCAATAATTTAGTTTAATTTAATTTAACCGCATTTTCATTGTGTGGACATTTCTGTTCTAAGGGGAAGAAGTCATACTACTAATTTAGAGTGACATTAGTGTCGGTAGATGATGACCGGATTTTCAGTTTAAGTCAGTTGATGCTAATGTGAATGCATAATTTCTGCGAACAGCCTTATAGTGAGCGATTGTGTGAGAGACATTATTTCCCACAGCATTCATTTGTTTGTCATCAAATGTAGTGTATTTCAAATTAGTCTTGGCATAAAAGTCCACTTTCATTACAATGTTTCAGGACAACATTTAAAATGTGTACTTTGTAATATTGTTATAATAAATGTTTTACTTTAAAGCCTTTTGTGCTTTTTACAGTACACATTGATGAGTTGACAAGTAATAAGCACATATAAAGTAATGTATTATAGTTTTTTACTGTAGTGTCTTATTTAACATCATTAAAAATGTGTATTCAAATGCATGACATACAAGTTTAAATAGAAATTACATATTTTAGTATATTTTAGTCTACCATTAATACTTTTCAATGCACTCTAATATTTTTTAAGCATATGATAGAATTTCAAACGTAACATATTTAGTTATGCACTTGCATAAAAAAGATGTACTTAAAAGGGTTAAAAAACAAGTGGAAGTTCTACTGATTCTATTTAATATACAAACTGTAAAACATTTTTACTTAATTATAAACAAAATGCAATGTTTCTAAAAAGGTTACATTCAGTTCACACTTCTGTGTATTATTTTAAAGTATATTATTTCCATAATAAGTATAGTAAAGTGAAGGCTACTTCTGTTTCACAAGGGTTCATTCTGGTCAGGCAGCAACTGTGGCCAGTTTTGCAGTTTACACAAAACTGCTGACGACACAAAGATGTGGTGTCAGCACAGACAAGATGCGACTGTTTTGGGACTTAGAGATGCTGTTATGTTATCATCATATTTTGATAAACCTTTTTGGCATTATATAATATCGCTGAAGCAGTATAACATTCTAGAATCGTAACATGTTGGAATCTTCCGTTTAACTCTCTAAAAAGGCTTGACTCACAGCCTTAAGTGATATTTTTCATTTGTCAAGCGGAATTATGAGGTTAATTCCCTCACTGACAGTGGTTGTGTGTGTCAAATCACGGGTCAAAAGACCACTAATGTTAACTCACGCTCTAAAAAACAAGGTTTATTTTAAGCTTGCCATACCTAGCCCGCAGCATCAGTGCATATTGTTATGTAACATTATATATAATCAGTTGCGTGCAATCAAAACCTTTTATTTCAATGCATAATTCATGGCATAATGGAAAATACACTTTTGGCCTTCAAACACAGTCCAGTACACTGTAATTTATGAACTCAAAAACAATAAAAATAAAACACCAGCTCCTGAATTCAGAATGAGAAAAATCATGTTTGTTTTTTTTTCACAGAAAAAAAAAAGCGAAGCAATAAATATGGGACTCACTTTATATGTAGATTACAGAGTACAGATGCACACAGTATAAAGAAAGGAAAGTGAGATAAAATTGTTTGGTTTTTGTACACACACCCTATCTGAGGCAATATTTCTTCACTCGTAATCTGTTTATTCATATTTTGAGGGCTGGAGGCGTGGGTTATTGGTTGTATTCAAAGACCCCATGTTGGTTTGAATCAATCCTTTGTGCAGATGTTCCATGCTGCTATCACAGATATGGCAATATTGATTGTTTGTTAACAATGTTGTGAAATACAATTCAAGAATCAGCATATAGAAATGAGATCACACTCAGACTACATGTTATTAAGCAGTTAAACAAAATCCCCACATTTCAATAGGAATCCACACGATTAGGAATTTAGCGTGAGACCGAAAGATTTCCACATGCAGATTTCGCAATGAGTTCAACTTAAGCTCATGTGGTAAATGATTTGGTTCAAAAGTGACTGTGCTACGTGCAATACAGTGCTGACTTGACAATGACCATGTTTTGCTTGGAGAATTTTGACAAATCTCATAAATGTTAAACTTGAGGAATTTGAATATTCTTATGTGAACATAAGAAATAATGTTTTGTTGCGCTACTGTTGCATCACTTTTGGAGATTTCATACACTGATTCCGATGATAAGTGTACTGTAAGTCTGGAATAGCATACTGCTAGTACAGGATTCACCAGACTCTGCCCTGGAGGGCCGGTGTCTTGCAGAGTTTAGCTCCAACCCTAATTACACCTAAGCCAGCTAATCAAGGTCTTACTAGGTATACTGGAAGGTGTTTTGAGGCAAGCTGGAGTTAAACTCTGCAGAACACAGTTTGGTGACCCCTGGTCTAGTAGGTACTTCATTTGGTTTGAAACTTAACTGTTAAAAGTCAGTCAGTCAAATACACACTCCTAAAACTCATTCATAACATTATAATATTCTGTGTATAAATGTGATTCAGACATACTACATTTGTTGTGTTGCCATTGTTGTCATTTGTCAAGTGACCTTCCACTGTCAGTTGCGTCGCTTCCTCTCCATTAGCCTCATGGGATAGTGCAGTTTATGTGTTTCATAATCGAGCAATATTGCAGTAGGTTATTCAGGAACGAAGTATGCAATTTTCAATACATCCTATGACTTCAGACACAGTATTCTCTTGCCATACTGTTCTTTACATATTATATAGCATGGAAAACAGGCATATATGAACTGAGCTAATCGCATTCTGTCTTCAATAGGCATATCTAATATTTTTATTAGATAATTACTTTGTGACTGCTAAAATATATGTTCTATATACATGTAGTATGACTATAATCTGAATGTACTACATTTGCCATGTTGTCCTTATCATGTGAGAGGTTATCTGGGTACTTTTTGCCTACTCTTTTATGAGAACCGTGAGTTTGGGCATATTTTGATTGTCCCTTTTGAACAGTCTGTTGCCAATAAGTAACTTTGCACCTACAAGTCAACTAACTAATATTAGTACACTGTCTGATTAATATCTGATAACTCTTTTTTTGTGATGGTCCCCCTATAACCCTAAGTAACTTTGCAAGCACGTCAACTTATTCTAATCTTAACCCTACCATACGAACACTAATGACAGTTAGTAGATATATAGGTGCAACATTCCCAACAACCCTCAAAATATAGTGAAACCCATTCTACTTCTTTTTCCACATATTATATAGTAGAGAATTATGCTGTTTCAGTTACATACTAATCTTTCGTCATACTGTTTTTCGCATACTATGTAGTACAGAAGTAGACATATTTAAACATGGTGATTGTGTTGTGTTTGCTTCAATCAAACTGTTAGTTTGGGGGGCGGGACTGTCTGTTGAAACGACCAATGGCAGATGGAAGAAGTGTTTAAAAAGTCATTCCTTCAGTAATTTCATTAGGTTCTTAACCTACTTTTAGTTAGTTACTTTTTGAAACGCTGACTGGCAGATGTACTGTACTGGCAACAATTATCGTGGGCTGCGGGCGTATCATTGACAGAAGAGTTTGAAACTGCGTTTGAGCTTTAACTGTGGAATTAATTACCTTTTGTGGTGCTTTGACAGGGGCCTTGCAGTTTTCTCCTAATTTGATTTCACCAGCAGGTACATGAAGGGATTCCTGGAATACTGAAACAAAGGTGTGTGTTTTCATAAAGGACAGTATGTCTTTCCTTTCTCTGCCTGTTTTTCTCTCTCTAACACACAGTCTCTTTTTCTTTCTGCATGTATAATGCATTGCAAACAGGGCATTCGTCTCCATAATTTGATAGGTGCCCTCTTTCATCTTGAACGTGATGGATCCAGCTCCCTGATGAAGAAGGATAACAAGAAAGCGTGAGGAAGGGCACATGCGCATGTGTGAGTCTGTATAATGTGGGTGCACCGCATTGTTTTTCATGGAAGCCCTGGAACGTAAAAGGCAGTGTGGATTTTCTCTTGCTCATCAGCAGTCAGAGTTAATTAGAGAGGATAGACACTCAGAATCAGTCGAGACCAAAAATAAATGAATGGTCTGACCACAGACTCCATTATTAAACACAGTAATGGTGTCACTTCATAATGTCTAAGGTGCAAACCATTTGTTTGGAAACGGAATCAATTTGTCATTATTAAACACCATCTTAAACTGTAAGCAAATTGGATTTGTGCCAATAAGATGTCTATAAGTGAATCAATATATTACTAGTAAATAATATGTATACAGTCAGGACTAAAAAGCACAAGATGCAACCTTTGTTACATTAACTAACACTAACTAATGGAACCTTATTGTAAAGTGTTACCATGAATTTTAATAGCATTAGTTCTGGTTAACAATAGCTTAACTGCTTATATGTGATGCGTTTTACTGGATAATTCACCCTGTTCGTTTTTCTTGACATACTTTAAGCTTTTTTAGTCTTAATACAACATAATGAAGAGCAAAGCATGGAGATTTGGTGTGTAATTGGTGTTTTTCTTTATATTTTAGCATTACTCTTCTATCCAAAAGAACACCTCTTTGTCAACATAAATGAGTAGTGTACAAACTAAATTGCAGTCAACACTCAACATACTCCCAACTGATTGGAGTGGTTTATTGATTATTGTAGTGTTTATTATAAATGATTTATACGATCATTATTACTAGTACACCTTTACATATTTATATATTTATCTGATACATTAATATATAACCTCTGCCCTCCACCACCAATTAGCAACGATCCAATAGACAAAATCAATTCTTGTCCAGCATTTCTTTTCTCATTCAAGAAGCCATTTCAGTCAGATATACATCACAAAAAGGAAGAAAAAAATGATTGCAACTTCCATTTCATGCCTTTTAAGAAAATAACAAGTTTCCCACTGATAATTATGACTTACTCAGGGGGTTTTATGTACACTCAGCATATATATGATCATTCTTACTTTACTTGAATGCTGTATAAATCCCCAAGAGCAAAGATGAAAAAACATATCCAGGACAAGAAGTTTCTGTTTTATAATTGAGCTGTATATTGCCTAAAAGTGTATATAGTGGTGCGAGAGGTAATAATTCAGTATTATTTTATGTCTTTGTCCTGTTTTACCTTGAATGAGGTCATGAAAATTGCATCGAATGTCCTATATCTTTGTCTTTTCCCCTCTTGCTTTGTTTCTGTTTTTCTTTTCTTCCATTCAGGGTTGTGATGAGTCTGTGCAGATGTAAAGAGACTGTGTATCAGTGGCGTACTTTCTCATTTTCACCTGCGGCTTAACGGAAATCCATCATAAAAAGGTTCTACTGTTTTTATAACATCTTCATTGATTCGTCTCCCTCTCTCTCCACCCATCTCTCTCTCTCTATATCTATCTGAGTACTTTGTGTGTCTTCCAAAAGCAGCGAACATCTGCTTTCTCTGTCAGTACACACACCACCCCCTCACCGGCTGAGAGAGTGATTCATATAGCCGAGCCCACACACACACACACACACACACAGTGAGACGTCCACACAATAAAGAGGTGACAGTGCGCTCTACCTCCGCCTGCCATTAGGTGGCGCTCCTGCATTTCACGCACCGCAGACCGGCAATACAATCTGAATTATGACGCCTGCAAAAACAAACAGCGCATTTGATACGTCGAACATGAATCAAAGAAACACCTGGAGCTGCGACACATGTCAGCGGGTTCGCGCTTCGTATTAACCCACGCGCTTTACTGACAGCCTTGATCCCCAGCAAATCCAAAATCTGTCAGATGTTTATATAGTGCATAGGCTTAAGTCAGTTTTCCCTCATTACAAAGTTGTATTCATGAATAAATTAATAGCGTTTTTGAACGTGGTGCGCAGACTATAGTCATATCTGGTAGAAAGCTGTTTGATTTGAGCAGGTCGCAATGTGGAAACCGTCATGTTGAGATCACATGACCAGACTAATGCTACTCGGTTTATCTCAGTAATCCTTCTATTATTGGATATGTTCACTACTGGGTAACCAGAAATAGCACATTTATACAATGACATCAGTAACTTAAGAATGGAAAAATGGCACTTTTAGAAATCAATTACATCTTACAGTATAGTAAAATAGAAAACAGTTATTTTGAAATGTAAAAATATTTTAAATATTACTGTATTTATTGTATTTTGATCTAATTATTGTGTAAAGTTCTTTAAAAAAAAAAAAAATCTCACTGCCCCAAACGTTTGCTTTTCCTGGCCTTTCAGGATTTCTATCTATATCCAGGTTTTCCATGAAAGTTAAATCCCTGTTTATATTTTTGTCAGAACATATGGAGTAGAAAAGCTCCTGGTGACTTGCAGCTCTTTCTCTGCACATGCCCATGAGCTCCATCACTCATTTGTGCATGTGCCAAGTGTTTTCTCATCTATCCGATCAAGCTTTCTGAGAAAACGTTATGAAGATAATATTATGGCTTAATCCTTCATTGGCTCATACAGAATGAATTGAGGGAATTGTCTATTTTAGTAAATAGAATCTGCTTAGATAAAAACACTGGATATAAATGGAATATATGAAAGGATCACTAATACCCATCTATGTTTGAGTGACGTAATGCAATAAGCAAGAATGTACTTTTTAAAGCCTGATCACACTAACTTTATTACTGGTTGTAGTTGTATGTAGTTGTAAAAAAAAACAAAAACATTCTGGTGCAATTAACGTAATCCTATTTTTATTTTTTAATTATTTTAAGTTAACAATCCAATAAAGCCTTATTATATAAAATGCAGCTTAGTATATGTATTTATAACTGTGTGAAGTACTTTATGAAATTTGTGTGTGTGTGTACAGTGTGTGTGTTATGTGCAAAGTCTAGAAAATCTGTCAGCTGGTTTAGTCACATATGGACAAATTATACTCTAGAAATATTCATTTTATATATACAGTATACATAAGTACACATACTGTAAAATAAAGTGTAACCTATATATATATATATATATATATATATATACACACACTGTATGTGTCACAAAAAACTAAAACTATGAAGAAAACTTTCGCTTTAAAGCACACCGTGGTTTCGAGAACCACATCTTGAGGTCTGTGTGTAATTGATGTTCTAGAATGAAACGGGAAAGTCTTTTAAAGTCATGTTAACCACAAACTTTATTTTACTCACAAATCCAAAACCACTACTCTAAAAACCCATTAGAAGTTCCTGAGGGAACGCATGGTGAACTAGCCTTGTGTGTCGGCCTACAAACTGACGTCACGTCCGAACAGCTCAATGTGCACAGAGTAACATCTCATCTGCATTGCGAGCAAATAACTTGTCCACACTAGAACACTGTGGTTAAAATCAACAAAACTGTCTTCACTGCAAAAGTGTGACTATAACGGGAACGTTCAAGTTTAGACACGGTGTAAAAGAATTCATAAATAAGGTGTGTATCAATGTGAGGATGATGTGATGCATATACTCTCTTTCCATCTGTTAGCCTGTCACTCTCTTCTCCCTTTGAAGATGGTATAGACTTGATACAGATGGACAGATGTTTAACACAGATAAGATAAATTCAGTTGTTTACAGGTGAAAACTGTGACGTATAGCTACACATTACATCTCTCTGCCTAAATCAAAGTTAAAAGACTGTTCTGGGTTTAATACAAGTGAAGCGTTATCTGCAGCAGAAGTTAATTTCAGCTCATCCATCAGTTTGTGAAAACAAACAAAAATGATATTTGCTGTAATGCACTTATAATGGGAGTCTATGAGGCATGGTAGTGCACTAGAATAAGTGCTAAAATACAAAGTGTTTTAGTGTGTAGCCATGTAGTGGTTTAGTAAACTTGAACTGAAGAAAGCTGCATTATGGATTACAGACTTAGCAATGTTTAGAAATTAAATTGATTTGTTTATTACAAACATGTAGTTTCGCTTCAGAAGATGTTAGATGTTAAAGGGATACTCCACCCCAAAATGAAAATTTTGTCATTAATGACTTACCCCCATGACGTTCCAAACCTGTAAAAGCTTTGTTCGTCTTCAGAACACAATTTAAGATATTTTGGATGAAAACTGGGAGGCTTGTGACTGTTTCGTTGACTGCCAAGCAATTTCCACTGTCAAGGTGCAGAAAAGTATGCCATCAGTGGTTCAACTGTTATATTATGAAGCTTCTTGTAGCTTCATAACGTTGCGGTTGAATCACTGATGGCAGATGGAGCATTCAGACGTCGTCTTTCATACTTTTCTGCACTTTGACAGTGGAACTTTTGGGGTGAAGTAACACTTTAAAGATTGAGTGGTGTGAATTACTTGTGAATTATTGTAATGTTTTTATCAGCTGTTTGGACTCTCCTTCTGACGGCACCCATTCACTACAGAGGATCCACTGGTGAGCAAGTGATGTAATGCTAAATTTCTTCAAATCTGTTCTAGTGAAGAAGCAAACTCGTCATTATAATGGATGGCCTGAGGGTGAGTACATTTATTGCAGTTTTCATTTTTGTATGAACTATTTTTATTTTTTTTATGTAAAACATTCCTTTAAGTCAATTTAATGTTAAGGTTATATAACGCTTTGATAATCTACTGCTTTAATTAAGAGTTATATCTCCGCTGGCATTGCTGAAAATATTTAGCGAATCACTGTTTATAATTTCCATGTGTGCATATGCCACAAACAAACCTAAATATATTAAAATGTATTTTAGATTCCGTCCCATGAACTTCACAGTCTTTGGCATATCTAGGGACTTGTTGTTCTCTGCTATGGGTCATCTGACACATGATCAGAGCAGATCCGGTCCATGCTGCTGAATCATAAATGCCCCGGAGAAGCCAAAGGGATGCCAGCTAAAGTTTACTGCTAAATCTAGCAGCACTGGCACATTTATAGTCCATTTCACTGTCTGCAAGTACTGCAGCTATGAGTTATGAATTTATTTGACAAATACAACTTTGAACTTACACTTTCATGCTATTACTGAATATGGCACAGTTTCTGAAAAAGTATAGTGAAGTGACAGTTTGTGGTACATTGCTCTTTATTCCTTATTAATGTGCTGTTAGAGTTGTAGTATTTTGACTTTTTTTATATTTTGAAGTTTTATTTTAATTGTACTTTGTTTTACTGATCTTTCAATATGCTTTTTCATTTTTATTATTATCATTTATATAAATATATATATATATATATATATATATATATACATATATTTCCATTTAGCTTATTTCTATTTTTTTTTTTAGTTTTAGTAAATTAACATTTCATTTTTCTTTTTTTAAGTTTTCAAATTTTTAAATTATTTATATATATATATATATATATATATATACACACACATATATATGAAGAGTTTTTTTTTGCAAAAACAGTTAACTAACTAAACAGTTAATTAACTCTTCATAGATATATCATATATGATCTTACCAATTATTGATTTTAGTCTTTCTGTCTTTTTGTCTCACTGCATTTCTTTTTTGCTTTTATTGCAGATGTGGAGAACTGCTTTTCTATGCCTGACTTTTTCATTCTGTGACTAAACTGTATTCCTGATAGCATTTCCAGGCAGTTTATGCAGCTCTTCAACTAGCCTTACTGATCAATAAAATATATAACCTAGCTTGTTTGTTTTGTCAGACGGGTTCAAGAGAGACTTGAAATATTAATACCCTTCACTCTCGTGATGTAAATAGACACGTAATGTATTTTGGTTTGTATGTAAGCTTGATTTGATGTTACCTTAAAATAAAATGAATAAATCACAGTTCAGTGTTGTAGAAGAGTAGATATTTCTCTTAGTCTGGTTCTGTTGTACATGCAATTTATTTTTATGATCCTTCATGCATACAGCGCATGTGACATGTATTTTGTTATACTGTACTCGTGCAACACAATTTCTACCTCATATGATGTGTGCTTTGACTTTTTTTGCACTAAGTTGTCAACACTGATCTTGCCCATTGTTTTCGGGCAAAAATGGCGAAGAAAAACTTGTTGGTAAGATCTGTGTAATAGTAGTTTAAAATAAGAAATGGTTTATGCTTATCTCTGCTAAGGTAGACTTTGCAGCAAGTTATTCCACTTATACTACGGTTTCTGCACCTCAGAACATCGATCAGATGATATATTTTAAGGTATTTGTCCGGTTTTCGTCCATAAAACTCTATTGTGAGTAGGATTATTTCTTCTGCATCTCAACCAAAGCCTCCGTTGTTAATTTCAAAATGTCTTTTTAGACTAGTAACAGAGGCTTGAACTGTTTATAGCAGACTAATGCATTTAATAGCTAAATTATGAGAGAGAGAGAGAGAGAGAGAGATGTGAATTACCTCTGAGTCTGTGGATGTCTCAGGTGTTCGGCTAAAACAGTGAAACTTTTAAGTTAATTTTCTTCACTAACAGCGCAAAGTCAAGTTGATGTTAAGGATAAAGTCATTTGAGTAACTTAGCACTAACGACATTAGCACATATGTTAATGTGTGTGCATCTGAGGGAGAGGGAGCAGACGAGATAGAGTATGTGCCTGCTGTACATAAAACTTAATTTTATGACAAAACATGGAAATGAGCTGTCGTTTTTTATCATATTGATTATTATATTTATTTGTTAGGCCAGTGTCATTGTGGGTTTTGGTTATTTGCAATTGTAATTTATTTTAAATAATAGAAACCATTTGGCGAAGTGATATGGAGCTGTAATGCGGTCAAAGAGCTGCCTGGAACTATGTTCGCCATGCGGTTCCCTGAATATAATTGCACACCGAAGAATGTCAGTCAGCCAATGGGATTCAAACATTCAACGGCCCGGTAGTTTTAAGAGTTATAAAATATTACCTTTTGATACATTTTAAAATTCAATGATGCGTGAAATCAAGCTTGCATAAGAATTTGTTGTTTGCAGACTTGTAAATATGATTTGGACCTACATTTCCAGACGGTAACAGCAGACTGCAAAACCTGCAGACTGATGCTTAATTAAAGAAGACTGCAATTCATTTTTCTTCTATATGAACAAACAGCTACAGATGGTCGTTTGCGCCGTATGAGTTCGCTGGCACAGTCATCTCTTTCTTGGATTCATAAATTCTTGGTGTTTGTTAAAATAACTGGAAATTGCTTGTGTTGCAGCAAAAAGTTTTCACTAAAGTTGCTTTGCAAATGTTTAGATGACTCTGCAAAAAGTTTTGGATACATATATGCTATGATGTGTTTTAGTGACTCAGAGTACGGAAGTATATTGAATTATGTCACACTATTTTTCTTTATAGTACATTTACATTTACATTTAGACATTTAGCAGACAATTTTATCCAAAGCTGCATACAAATGAGGACAATGGAATCAATTAAAATCAATGAAATAGCAATGATACGTAAGTGCTAAAACAATCATAGTTTGCTTAACGTAGTACAAGTAACAAGGAATTTTTAAATTATATAATGAAAATAAAAGCAATAGAATTATATATATATATATATATATATATATATATATACAGTGCCGTCCACTAATATTGGCACCCATGGTAAATCTGAGCAAAGGTTACTGTGAAAATAAATCTGCATTG
>JAUCMR010000107.1:948071-963402 GCA_032357425.1 Enteromius argenteus | reverse complement strand
CATATTATGCAAATAAAATCATGTTAAAATTATTAAGTTGTTTGTTTATATTTTTGACTTAAGAGTTCCTGACTGAATCAAAATAAAAAAATAAATTTAAGTTGAAACATTGTAACTCTTTTTTTTGTTTTTTTCCTCAATATTTATTCAGAATTCAATGTTGCATTCATAGATGTGTGCCTGTATCTGTTCTTGAATTTGGCTAAATTTTTGGAGAATCCAGACCCATCAAGCAGAAGCTATATGGAATCTAATGCCTTCAGCGACTGATTTCTCGCACGAAGTAGAGTTCGGGAACAGCGGGCCAAGTGGACCATGAACATGCCATACATCTCTGTGTCAAACCCTCAAGCTGCTGAAGCCCTTGGGGAGGATGGATATTTCCGTGTGACGTGCAAGAGAGCGCTCATGTGCACAGTCACCAAGACTCCAGCCACGAATGGAGACACACAGCCAGTCAACAATAAACACGTGGGTGTACTGGGAAATGACGGCGAGCGACATCCACACCAGATGGACAGGACACACCTTTCTAGACTTTCTGAGAGAGACGGAGTGTGGACTAATGATTAATGACATTTCGATTATTATTCAACTTCAGAGATGTCCCACCCCTTCAACACACTCTAGATGCATAAGGAGAGATGAAGTGAAGATGATTTAACCCGTGTTCTCTGGGATTTTGCCGAATATGATGGATGATGTGGAAGATGCTCAGGGAGAGAGAAATGCATAAATCATACTTTGGCAATGGGTTTGACGCCGTTGATTTATTCGTTTCAGAACGAGTGCCATTAGGGGTGGAATTTGTCACCTTTTATCTTTAAAGGGATAGTTCACCTGAAAATGACAATTTCATCATCATACATTCACACTGTATGACCTTTCTTCTGTGAAACGCCACAAGAGAAGTTCTTCAGAATCTTTTATCTATACAGTGAAAGTGGATGGAGACCAGAAAGTCATGATCCCAAAAGGGCAAAATAGCATCATAAAAGTAGTCCTTATGACTCACACACTATATTCCAAGTTTCTGAAGTCGTATAATAACTTGTGTGAGGAACAGATAATTTAAATCACTGTTCACTGTTCACTGTTCATCTTGCCTGTTGAATGTTGTCACCATTTCTTTCATTAAATGGAACAAAATCGTATAAATGTACTATGCATATAATTATTAATAATAAATAAACTATAAATGAATACATTTATTTCCAGGTGACTGGCTGAGAAGCTTTGGTGGTTTTATGAACAAACAATTGGAGATGTCAAATCGTCTACTTATGAGGATCCTGCCCTTGAGATGAATGGGAATGCTAACGTTAGTTTCTCCAGGTATTATAAATTTCATTGTTTGTATTTTTTTCCCTATGGTTTGTCAGGGCCAATGTGTTTTGAGGATGTTCGAATCTATTTACTGAAAAAAACTTTCCTTTTTTTCAGTGTGAATCTAATAATGGATATTTCACTAGTTCGCACTTCCTCATTAATATTCAAATATAGAATAGCGTGTTAGGCTTGCTGTCCGGGGAGAGGGCCGGGAGCTCGGCGAATTCTGAGCCCTATGGATTTTAACCCTCGGGCAGCGAGGGCTGGACGGAGCTCGGAGTTCGGCCCGATCCCCGAATGCCCCTTGGGAGGACCCAGGCTTGGTTGGGGCCAGTTCTCCTCTGGCTGGATGACCGGCACATAATCTCCAGATGATTAAACGCGTATTAGATGTAGTAAGAATTAAGATGAATGTAGAGCATAAGGTTTCGGAGATCAATGAGTTGTCCTGGTGATCTGACTTCTGGTAGGGACCACTTCCTATGTCGGAATGCTTAGATCTGAAATAAAGATGGACAAACGTTAGTAGAGCTGGTGAAAAGGGGCGGTGGAGGGATGCAAAGAACGAGATGCCAGATAAGGGAAGTTAGCTCTATTGAAAGGGGAATCTCTTAGCCCTGATAGGATGATCGGATAATAGGCTGATTAGGGAACGAGCGTCATCTGCGATTAATCGTTCGTACATGCTCCTCCCGAAATTTGTTTATCTCTAAACACCATTTCACTAGTTCACACTTCCTCATTAATATTCAAAAATAGAACAGTGTGTTTGGCTTGCATGACAAATGAAGTGCGCCCCCCAAAAAAGCTATTGAGATGAAAGGGGTGCTGGACAATGGATGTCTAATGATGTCTGGAGATTAGGAATGTGGTAGGGTATGTAATATGTAATTTGGCTAGAGGGTGCTTGCCGAATGAAGAGATATAGGTTGGGAATATGGGGGAAAGGGTGGGGAACTCTTGCTGGAATGCAATGCTCCAGTTTGAGTTTACCTACTGTTGTGGCAGGAATGTGGGGAGAAAAACGACCTTCGGTGGTGGGAGCCGTCCACGTGGTGGGTTCAAGTGAAGTGAAAGCTGGAAAAGTAGGACTGATAGGAGCGCTGGTAGAGGGAACATTAGGGAAGGAGGAGAAAGAAGGAAAGGGATTGGGGGGAGCTGCCGTGAGATCGGATAGTCCAGGTCCGGTGACGGGTTGAGCTGTAGGAAGAGAGGGAGAAATGTTAGTTCCGTGGGTCACGTGTTGAGCGGGGATCTGGTTTGCTGTGTATGGTAAATTTAAAGGAGCGAAGGGCCAGGCAAGGAGGTGTTGGTTGGCATAGAGCTGGTTAGAGGAAGTGGGTTGAGGGAAGGAGGCATGTCCTGGAGGGCCGGTTACGGTTGGCGGTGCTGAGGAGGTTGACGGCTGCGCAAGGTGGTGTCTGGCTGGAGAGGAGGAGCTGAGGGTAGCTGGATCCTGGGCTCTGCCAAGAGCGGCTGATGGCTTGGTGCTGCGACTGGAACGGACTGGAATGGCTGTTTGACCGAGGTAAGTAGAGCGTTTTCTTCTTTGGGAGTCCTTTGTCTTTTCCGGAGGAGAGAGCGGTGGAGGAGCAGTGTTTGGCATGGTGGTTTTGAGAAGTGAAAGAAGTTCCGCTTTAGAGGAGCATCGGGGTAATGTGATTCCGGCTGCTGATAATGTGGGGAGGAGAGCGGGGATGCGGATGATCGGGCGGAAGTGTATGAAGAAGCTGGTGAGGGTTGTGGTTGTCTTGATGGTGGAGGAGATGCTTAGATCTGAAATAAAGATGGACAAACGCTAGTAGAGCTGGTGAAAAGGGGCGGTGGAGGGATGCAAAGAACGAGATGCCGGATAAGGGAGGTTATCTCTATTTAAAGGGGAATCTCTTAGCTCTGATAGGATGATCGGATAATAGGCTGATTAGGGAACGACCGTCAGCTGCGGTTACTCATTCGTACCTGCTCCTCCCGAAATTTGTTTATCTCTAAACATCATAAATACACTTTTACTCACACACCAGAAACAGCGAAGGCAGCTGATACTTTACAGATTTTGTGAGCCATTTACAACTGACTAAACATTGACCAGTCAACTACTTTTGTAGAAAGTAGTAGACTAGTAAAAAAGAGTATTTGTGCAAGCCCTTTCACACACACACACACACACACACACACACCATAATGCCAATTAGCAGGTTCTCTAGCTGGAGTATATGTGTGGGACTGGGTGCAGAAGAGGTGTTTTGCTGATGTTTGAAATTTAGAGATGTTGAGAGGAGGGAGGCACAAGCTCACAATTAAAAATAGACACTATAATGTTGCCTTTGTCTGCTCCCTTGCTTTCAATAAACCCAAATGCACATGTAGACGTTGGAGATGAGTAAGCCATATTTGGTCACTATTGTCCTTACCTTAATTCATTTAAGTATGAAGATAGAGCCTGCTGGGATTCCATATAAAGCTGAATTACAGCTGATTTCGGTGAGAAGGAAAGTGCACATGTGTGCACGAGTATGTGTGAGCGTGCTGTAGCACCTGAAGGTGTGTTGACCCTCTGAGGCTAATTAAAGTGTGGAAACTACGGGAACTCCTGTGGCTTCCAGAGAGCAGCTGGCATGAGCGACGAGGTGCACAAAGGAGATGCAAGGGGTTTAAAAGGAGGCAGACTCATAGGGATGTATTAAACAAACATGCATGCATGCATGCACGTACATGCCAACAGGAAAAGGGCACTGTAGTGTCCGTGCAGAGCAGTAAACCGGGGGATTGTAGGTGCTCACCTCACACATGCAGGTTGTGGGATCACAGGATTGGAAGGTGATGGAGTCAGGGGTGATAAAGGCTGTTTATGAACCAGTGCACATTCTGGCTGAGAATTATTTTTCATACTTTATATACAGTAGGCCTGTCATTTGTCTAAATAAATTAACCTTTAAAATGAAACACCAAAAACTACATCAGTCATTTTAAATGTGGCATTTAGAGGTGAATTTAGGCATTATAATGTGCAGTATAAAAAATGGAGATTAAGATTTGTTAAAGATTACATTTAACTTCAGTTAGGCCTTATTAGTATGTTATATATATATATATATATATATATATATAAAGAAGAGTAAGCATTCGATTACAGTAATCTAAATGGTATGGAGAATATGAAAAATAAGCATAATTAAATATGTACAGAATAGATCGAATACAATAGAAAAAAAATCAATTGAGTTAAAATCCAATACAAGTACACTGTTTTAAATTGATATAATGAAATTAGTTGGGGGGGGGGGCATACTTAAACACACATACACACACACACACATGCAAAACTATAATTTATTTATTTTTTCAGCCAATGTGATGCTGACATATCATGCATTCCTGATACGAGGCGAAACAAAGTTTACCATTTCTACAACATTAGCATCCGGAACATTATAATTTTCTAACATTTTCTAATTTTAGGGGCAATTAAATTTTTTAATTGTTTTATCTTAACGAGATTTATTTATAAATTATAGGTCGTTATGAAAGTAAATTGCTTGAAGCAAACATTTTATGATAACTACTCTGACGTACTGGCTGCACCTGTAGAATATCACATTTTTGCTCACTACATTTACTAGTATAATGGGAGCAGAATGGTGATAGTGCTGGCTAATTTTGTATAATTTCTTTTAACTAATTTCACAAATAGGCTATTTCTGGAAGACTTCTAAACAAAAATCAGTTGATGTAAAGCTTGGGGCTTTTCTGACTTAGTGTACTGACATTTATAGTGCCTTTCGGTTTTGTGGTGTGTGTGAGTGTGTGCATCAGAGAGAGAGAGAGAGAGAAAGTATGCATGCATGACCTACTCTTTTCTGCCTCGGGTGACACAGTTGGAAAATATATGAAGCATTTACATTCACCCACAGTGATTACTGGTACTTAAACTGCAAGCATTGATTCCAGAAAACATGCACAGGCAGACACACTGCAAACGACATATATCTGCATACATGCTCAATCCATACTTTGCAAAAGCATGCATCCATGATTTATTGTTAATTTTATACAGTTTTAAAATCATATTATTTATTATGATTTTAACTTGTTTTGCATGCAAACTCACAACTTAGTTTTGCACTGGCTGACAGATAATCAGGAAATGGCTTTAAGACATATAGATGTGCGTGCATTCTAGTAGTATGCATGGACACAAATATGATTCCAACTGCGGACACATTATGGAAAATTATGGGTGTTAAGGGATATGAAGATGCAGTCGATTATGAGAGACATCACATGATCTCAAAATGTTGTGAATGCAGATGTGCCAAAACAAGCAGCAAAGTGCTTGACGGCAGATGGATAAGCGGTCAGTTCTCTCCCTGAACGCATCCTTCAGCTGTGAGATTCACAGTCGAAACAGTGTCAGTGAAGTACAAAGACAGGAAGTTAGAGCATGGTCACGTGATGTAAAGATGCTTCTTTCCACATTGACTCGAAAAATGGATTTTTCCTGCTCGGGCAGTTTGGTTAATTAAAAAGAGCTAATTTGACACAATTCTTTAAAGTTAATTTTAATGCATGCAATCCGTGTAAATTTAATTAATCCATTAGCATTGGGACTACATGAATAATTTTGTTGGAAATTGGTTTAATATAAAGAGACTTTAAATAGACCAACACAGATATGTTGGAAACTGATATGAATGTTATGTGCTCTGACATATTGAGCGAGGATGCTTATAGTAGCCAATGTATAGACGATCTGTTTGAATCCAGCAGTCTGTCTTCATTACGGCCCCTCTCTGTCCTGTAGATAAGAGCAATAATCCCTCCCCTCCAGCAACCTGTCACTCACATGAGATTGCTGCAATTAGCAAATAGCAATGGTCCACTCAATTCCCAGTGGGCAAAATCAAGTCCTGCCCTATATGTATATTGTGTGTGTGTGTGTTTGAGAAAACAAGCTCAAAAATGGGCTTTGTTGAATAAAATCACCTTCTTGATTGTAAGGTCATAACTTAATAATTTTATTCAGCAAGGATGCATTAACTAATTAAAAGTGATGTTAAAGACATTAATATTAAGATGTTATGCATATGATAATAACAATAATACATCTATTTTAAATATATGGCATTGTTGTGAACATTTTATTCATTTAAGAGACTAGAAAAAAATGTGTATTATGGTTTCCACAAAAAAAATATTAAACAGCACAACTGATTTCATCATTTACAATTATAATAAATGCTAGCAAATCAGTATATTAGAATGGTTTCTGAAGGATCATTGGTCACTGAAGACTGGAGTATGGATGAGGAAATTCAAATTTGTATATAAAATATATAAAACAATTATTTTAAATTGTACAGATATTTAATAATATCAAAGAGATGACCTCACTCGTACAAATTCATACAATTATTGCTGAAGGTTTGTATTTTACGAGTAGCCAATTCATATGAATAAACCTACCCCTCACTGGGTTTAGACAAATCATACAAAATCGTAAACTTTTCGTACGAATTAGCCACCTTGTAAAATACATACGGATTGGTCATGAGACTAAGACATTTTTAATATTTGAGAGATTTCTGTTTTGTTTCACAGCCCATGAAAAATGCCTGTGCATGTGACGTGCGAAAATAAAGATGCCGTGAACCTTCCTCAGCAGATGATGTTAGTCAAACACGTCTGCCCACAAGATGCCAAACATCAACGCTCAATAAATTAGCAGCCAGCTGCCTGCAAAGTGCCAAAGGAAAGTGAGTAACAAAGTCTTCACATCAGCGAATGCTTCTTCGACGCGTCTTTGTTACCCCAGAAACATCAAGAGTAGAAAAGCCTCTCAAAGCAAACCTGACACCACACCTACCTTCAAAAGGAATATCTAATCAGCGCAGCGTGTAGACTGCCATTTTCCCTCCATCTTTCCTCCGAACGCACACCCACTCACCCCCTCTGTTTTTAGTCAGTGAGCATTTCTCCACAAATTTCTTTCTCTTTCCAATCAAACATTTCTTTCTCTCGCTCTTTAAATATTTATCACAGAGCCCACAAGGACTGTGTCAGAGGTGTCATCGCACGCTCTGGATCAAATCAACATCCATTTTCCATTCAGGCCTGTTGAGAAACACTCTGGCTGGGAGAGAATTGGGGTCCTGCAGAGCGCGGTGGGAGTCCATTCGGAGACACACTGGTTACGTGAGCGGGCCCCCTCGGCTCATCTTGCCTGCATGTGCGCTGGCCCTTTAAGAGCCGAGCGCTTTGTGCGGCGACCACCGTCCCCAGAGATGACAGCCTGTAATCCTGCTAAACAAACAGACTCTGGGAAGAGAGGACAGGGCACGGCACATCTGTCTCTGGTCTATGGCAAATCCCTCTCGTTGAGATCCAGTGAGGGATCACTGCTTATATAGAGAGATATACAGCATAAGGACAGGGATGTGGAGACACGGTTTCTACTTGGCAGTATTTCACTGTTTACGATGCTTGCTGAGGTCAGACTGGTTCACTGAATTTCTAACACCATGTTTCTTTCATGACTTGATGATTTAAAGGAATATTTACTGATTTTTAAATGCTTTACCCAAAAATGAAAGTCCTGTCATGGTTTACTCACACTCACGTCGTTCCAAACACTCTTTTCTAAAGGCATTTATGTAGCTCCAAAAAGCACTGAAAAAAGGTAATCTATAAAACTCAGGACAACAATGCATTGTCATTTTTGTATTTTTTATATACATAATACTGTAAATCCACACAGTACACATAAACATGCAAACAAAAACTTATTTTGGATGCGATTAATCAAGATTAATCATTTGACAGCATTAAAAACATATAATTTCTTGGGGGAACAAAAATATTTTTGCAAGAGAACACAAACGTTTTATGAATGATCAAAGTTTCTCAGGGGAACATAAAAGTATTGAAATGTATTTTTTCACCATTTTTTTCCCCCCTATCATCCTGTCCATTTAATGTGGAGGGGAAAATATGCATCAATGCCTTTGCATTTGCCTGCAAAATGCTTGTGTTCTCTCACGAAGTATTGCATCTCCAGAGAGATTGCGTCTTTTGTGATGGAAATAATAAGAGGTAGGAGGGAAAACTATATTTTTAATACTTTTGCAAATACTGTAAATGCAAAGATTCTTCAAAAGATTCAAAGTTTTGCATGAGAGCAAAATGTTTCAATGCTTTTGCATACTCTAGCAAAAATATTGCGCTTCTCTGAAAAATGTAGCGCTTGCTCGCAAAACATTTGTAAATTAACTCATTTAAGATAGAAACAAACATGAAGTTCATATGGCAGATACTCATATGTTTTACAACAAAATAAATTTTTTTGAAAGAATGCAAAGTTTTAAGGGCGAACACAAAAACTGCGTTTTCCTCCTATCTTATGTTTTTTTTCCTGTCTGTATAAAATAACACTTTAATTTCTATTGACAGTCCGTGGCTGTTGATTTTCACAGACAATAAAAATGAACAAAAAAGGTGCTAACAGTTAATGTGTACACTTACAATGGACTATTTACCTCAATTATCTACCATTGTAAGTACATGACTGCAAAAGTGTTTCCTTTATAGTATTTTACAAACAGAGGGTTGAATTTTACACCATATTGTTTGTGGTAATCAACAGCATGCTACAGCTGTTGTCCATAGCTATTAAGTTGAAAATAATTTTTTACAATAACAAGCATTACCCGCATCCTAATTCAATCCTTTCTTATATTACCTTTTATATTACACCAACTGAACCCTTATGAATGTTTGCAATTTACTTGGTGAACCCGCTAGTTCATTGATTGTTATGTATGACC
Organism: Enteromius argenteus; assembly: GCA_032357425.1. NCBI lineage: Eukaryota > Metazoa > Chordata > Actinopteri > Cypriniformes > Cyprinidae > Enteromius > Enteromius argenteus. The sequence goes on along the minus strand of JAUCMR010000107.1, from coordinate 954,253 downwards.
ACATAAACATGGATATTTGCTTGTGGCAAATCCATAATCTGCCAGAGGGTCTGGTACACACGCATGCACTTACTCCTGTTAGCTAAAGGTCAGCAGAGACTGTCATGCAGTTTTGGAGGCACTTTCCATGTTAAGATGTTATTGCTGTTTCTATAATGGGAGTGCAAGGAATAGTTCCTCAACAAATTAAAATTTCATCTACATACTGGATGACCTGAAGTTCAATTGTCAGTATATTTTGATTTTTGGGTGGACTATTCTTAAGGTTGTGTTACTACACAATTGGTGTGTTCAACTACGAATGCAACTTGTTGTCAAAGAAAAAGCCACACAATTATTCTAATAATAATTATTATTCAGAAATAGAAAAATGAACTTAATTGTTTCTAAAGGATTACCAGTTATTCCTGCTTGCTACACCCCCTGGTTTCTATGGCAGTGATCTAGATAACACTCTTTTTTCTTAATTTGCATAAATCAACTAGGGCAAAGTCTCAGTAAGTTAAGCAGAACTTTTGAGAAAAGACAATTTCTATAAACCGTGTACAGAGCACACAGTGAAATATTTGAACGAGAACTCTGATTCATTTGCATGAATTTTTTAACTCCAATTGTAGACCATAAAACACCTTGATGTCTGAGAATGGGTGTGGATGTGATTTACTTTTGAGTGTTTACTAGTGCCGCTTTATATGAAGTGTCCAAAATCAGACAAAGTGTCCTTAAGACAAGTCCCTGATTGTATCCTTATAATCCTCTGTAAGAATTGCAGGTCCATTACGAATTGACTGTTTACTCTGTTCGAAGGTCTCCTTCACAGGGCTTTAGATTCTGAACACTACAACTGGTAGTTACCATTGTGACACTGAGAATAATATTTTATATAAATTTTTCAGACACAAATTTTACCAGCACAAGCAAATGGTCTTGTGATCATGTTTAGCTGGAAAATATATATATAAAAAAAATAAAGAATAAGCCACAAAATGCCAACAGGACTGCAATTGCTATGAAAGATTTATTATTTTATATATATATATATATATATATGAAATATGCATGTGCTGCTTAATAGCAATATGTAACAGTAAACAGAACCTTTCAAGTCAAGGTCAAGTGAATTGCATAATTAAGAGGATCATGTAATTTCATTTGTATTATTTTTTTGGAAATAAAAAATAATTATGATACATTTAAAAAAAAAAATGTATATACTTAAAATATATTTTGAATACAAATTCTGATTTGCATTTGGGCTGCACAATTTTGACAAAACAGATTATACTTCTTAATATTGTAGAATTTATTTATTTATTTATTTTGGTGTGCCACCCTCTTTTAAACAAGCTGACAACTGTGTTCCTATTTTTTTTTTTTCTCCAAAAATATCAAAACAGTGGCTAAACATCACAACATGAAAAACTTAGCAGCATGAAAAACAAAACTGTGATTCTGAATAAGTTATACACAGAAATCCAGTGACACTTCCATCCCATTATAATCACTAAAGCTGTCACTGTGATTTTACACAAATGCTCGTTTGAGGTCTGCAGTTCAGCACAAGATTTCTGACTAAATGTGAGACGATCTACATGTAATCAACAAAGCAGCTAGTGCTCAACACATGACTTATTTACTCCATGCCTGCTTTTTGTTGATTGTAATGGGAGTATTGCTGTTTGGATGTGGCACTTGCTTGCAGAACTTGCTTGCTCTGTTCTGCAGGCCATCGCTGCAACATAATAAAATCCAAAATAATTCTCTTTTGTGCTGGAACTACTTTTTGCATGTATTATTTTCTTTCTTTTATGTGCCACCACTAACATAAGCACACAGTGGCATGCACCTCTAGTAGTAAACCATGACACTTTCTCCTCCACCTTTCACTGACTTCTTTATGTTGCTCGAGGTTTAGTCTTTCCCCAGTTTGACACCATACATAACATAATGTGTCCCATCTGACCCAAGTTAGTCTCCACAAGAGTCTCCACATTATCCTGTCTTCTTGTGCTTTTGTCTTACATGGATGACCAGCTTTTTGCTAGCTGTAATGTTAAACTACTGCACAAAAAATGTGGAATGTTGATGTGGAATGCTGTAATTGATTTTTAATAATTGTGCAGCCCTAACATGAATTGTTACATTAAAGGGGTCATAATGTATGATGCGATTTTGTGTTTTCTTTTCTGTTTAGAGTGTTATAATCTGCATAGATAAGATAAGTTGCAAAGACAGAAGTCACAAACCAAAAGAGATATTCTTTATTCCCTAACATATCAGCATCACTGTGTGAGAAGATATGTATAACACCCCTCAAATATTCATGCAAAGAAAAAAGGCGGAACTATTATTCTCACTGTAGTGTTGTTGCCAGTGCCATGTTAAGGAGACACTGTGTTTTGTTGTGAAAATTAAACTACTTTCTTTGTGCTTCCAAAAGAGGGCACAACTAGAAATCAGTGGTTAAGTTGTATTTACAACACTGTTCTAGAACAGTTCAACACAAATATTAGAGTGTGTTCAGCACATTTACAGAGGACGGATTCCTGAACCTGAAAGAGTAGCCTACAGTGCTGGCTCTGCACAAAGGCTGTTTCTGTGCAATTTCAACTTTGCAAGGATAGTCTGGTGCTTCTGACTTTCATATAGTATTCTGGTGGTTGTAAGTGTACTGTGGAATGAATGACCAATGTCAATTAATTTTTTGTTTTGTTTTAGTGAAAGCCTTGCAATGCTGTCTGTAAACATAGTGACAGTGACTAAAGTAAACATCAAAGATGGCATCAGTAACACTTATCACAGTTTATGCGACAGTCATCTTGGCTTTTATACCTCAGCAGAAAACTGACAGGAACAGCTTTGCTTAAAGCTCACTAACCTGATTTTGCCAGGTGCAACATTGTGATTAACCAATCAGATTTTGAAGAAACAGTTTACAGTTTTTGTGAAGTTTAGGCTAAGAATCAGTGTTTGGTGCTTGCACATCAGTGTCAGTCATCTATCATTTCCTCTGAATTTTAGGCATTACTCATGGGTAAAGGGTAGGTTAAGGTGTAGAGATATGGTCAAGACTATATTTTTGCATTAAAAGGTTCTAGGGTCAATAAAATACGTTGACCTAGGGACACATAGTACTTAGCAAAATCAGGACATGCGTTAAAGCTAGTGACTGGATCTAAAACTTTCACATGACAAACAGCTCATATCTCATTCTCTGTAAGTTACTGAAACCGCACATGAAAACATGCAAAGCATGAGTTGCATGTGACACACTAGTTGTCAAACTATTTGTCCAATACAGTTCAGGGTGAATGTAACTTTATTAAACACTGGAATAAAATGATATCTGCATTCTGCAGCTGTATGAACACGTGGTCTGCATTTCTGTAGCTTTCCAAATCTGCTTTCCAAAGTTACAACTGCTAAAAGTTTTTACATTCAATATTCATAAATATATGGTGTTAAATGATGGTGAGCAAAGTTTTGATGACAAATGCACTAATAAATGAAATACAGACTTGTAATGGAAGTTTACACCAAGTAAAAGTCGTTCAATAAATTAAGTAGTGTTAAACATATTTAATTAATCTCATTTATCATAAATACAATGAAATCAGTCAGTGAAAGCCATGAATTAAACATTCTATAAACATTTAAACGGTAACATTTAAATTATGTGTTCAATGTTCAAAACGGCATGTTTCCTAGAATTTCACTTAACATACGAATATTTATCACAATGGCAATGCATTTAGGAAGCAAATGCTGCATCTATCTTGTCTTGTTAAAGCGCTGCATTTGCATTTCTTTCATTGATGATAGTGTTTAATGCATCACATAATGCATTGATTTGGCTAAGCAAATGAGTTGTGTGCAGAATAATAACTGTAGTGCACCCGGGGGCCTGAAGACTGTTTCTAAGGGACAGATACAACCGCTGGTCAGACCTGAGTGCTTTCTAACTAGCATTTTATCAATGCTTTCTTTTCCAGCGAGCACTTGTTTGAGTTTGCTGTTCCTGGCATTGACTCTGAGCAATGGACTGTAAAGATCCCATTTTAAAAATAGAGGAAGAAAAAAGGTTTAAGTGGAAAAGAAATCATTGTGACACATTAGTGTTGGTTTTACAGTGTTATTGCTGTGTTCAAGCCTTTTTTTTTAGAAGCTTCTAGGCTCTGTGGTAGAAAGAGAGAGTGAGAAAAAATCTTACTGAAACAGAAGAAAAGCACTACACCAGCCAGATGTTAACACAATTATGTGTTACTGTATAGTCAAACTTGCTTGCTGTAATTTGTAAAATCAAACAATGCATGACTTCAGCGTGCCTCTGTATGTTTGGAAACCAGCCTAGGCAAATACGTGTCTCTTCATACATCTCTGCAAAAAAAAAAAAAAAAGTACCTATACATACGAATCACTTCAGTTTCCAGTTGAAATAAACACTAGAGGCAGTAAAACTCCCACAACTTTTATTCCTTTTCACACAAAACTATGATTTAAAGGTACTTTTTTGTACTTTTAGTTTTAGAATGTTATGTTGTGACTTCAAAACAATTTTAACATCCTGCATGATTGGAAAACACGATTTGATACTTTTGATGTTTGGATGTTTGAAGTTTTTGAGTTCAGTAGGTTCACTCAGTAGCTCACGTTGCACTTCGTTGTTGAAGCCCGTGTAAAACGGTTCAAAAAAAGATCTCAAATCAGCGTAAAGAAGTTATAAATAACATGGCTGCATCAGCGAATACGTTTTTAAATTTCTTTTGCATTTGTTAACGCTATCAGGTAGATTTGGGTTTGGTGTAGGGGATATTTCCAACACTCACTGGATATTTGAATCAAGCAGCATTATTAAAAACACTACCTGTATAGCAACCTAATACAAATGTGCCACTGTTACGTATTAAACGTATTTTAGCGCCACTCTCTGGACATTTCACTTTGAAACTTCATTGAAAAGGTACATGACTACGGGGGACTATGGCGTATTTTCAATGAGCCTGAATTGTTGGAAACAGTTGTTGATTTGATGTCGTTATGAACACTGAAAGTTAAAAAATTCCAAACTGGGATTCAAAACCATATTTAAACCAAATAATAATTTAGACCTGAAGATTTAGGAATTCCAAAAAAAAATAAATTAAATAAAATAAAATATATAAATTAAATAAATAAATAAAAAATAGAATAAAAACTATATATATAATAAGTATAAATATTTGTTTTAATCAGAAATTATATGGCGGAAAAAGTATCAGTTTCCAAAAATCAATCAATCAATCAATCATTGATAATAATAAAAACCATTATTGGCACCAAATCTGCGAATCAGATCAACCAAATCAGCATATTAGAATGATTTCTGAAGGGCTTAGAAGGGTTACTCCACCACATCTTTCAGACTTTTCTGGACCTTGACAGTGGTAACTGTTTGGCAGTCAATGGGACAGTCACAAGAATATCTTAAAATATCTTTAAAAACAATATCTTAAATTGTGTTATGAAGACAAACTGTGACGAAGGGGACTGAGACGCGTGGATCCAAATGCAGGGTTTTATTTAAAAGCATGGTCATACAGGCAGGGTCGAACACAGCAGCAAACAGGAATGGTGGAGGCAAAGCACAAGAATTGTCCAAAGGGGAAGCACGGGTCAGTCGATGGGCGTACAGTATCCAACTAGGGCAAGACAAGAGCGAGAATCCAAAATACAAGGGAGAGGTTGTTACGTGGGCGAAAAAAAGCACAAGGCAAGACAATGAAAACACAAGGGAAACACTTTACACGAGGAAACCTCAATGCTCGGCGAAGACTGGAACACCAACAACTCTTTAAATACACAAGATAACGAGAGGAGGAGATGATGAGTGAGGAGGAGCTAATCAGAAACCATAGTGACATACAAGGGGGCGGAGACACGAGGGAACAGACATTTTCAACATAAAAGTCTACAACTGACTAGACAGGGGAACACTGACTGGAATCATAACACAAATAAAGCTTTTACAGGATTGGAACAATATGGGGTTAAGTGATTTATGGCATCATTTTTTTTATTTTGCGGTGGAGTATCTCTTGAACACTGAACACTGGAGGAATTAATACAAAATAATGAAAATCATAATATAATAATAACACTAATACTAATAATAATACTAATAATACTAATCATATTACATATAT
>JAUCMR010000107.1:865506-887867 GCA_032357425.1 Enteromius argenteus | reverse complement strand
TTTTGTATAAAGCTCAAAGGCAATTGGTCTCTCTGGCGAGTTCCCATATGTAACGTCGAAGTGATTCGACTGAAAGGCTAACTATTTTGCATTGAATGGCTTATACAATGAACGAATGACAAGATGTTTTAAGGGATAAGACTATAGCACAGAGAACTATATAATACATTTTGAGCAACATGATATTAGCAACTAAATTGTAAGAAACAGCAGAAAAATGTACCAAAGCAATCTGTTCAAAGGAATGAGAAACTGTTTTATGATGTGCACAAGTGACTAGATGATGAGGAGGTTGAACAAGCAGTTTTGAAAATTTCATTTCTGATCTGAGAATTAACTGTCTGTCATTCTGTCTATTTGTCTGTTACTCTGTTGTTTTATCATTCTGTCTGTACATCCATTTGTCTGTCTTTCTTTTTGTCTATCTGTCTTGCTCTCATTTTATTAGTCTTTGTTCTATCATTCTATCATTCTATCTTCACTGTCTGTCACTGTCTGTCTGTTGTTCTGTCACCCTGTCATTGTATATGCCTTTATATATTCCTGTCTGTATGTCATTCTATCATTCTATCTTCTCTTGTTGTTGTTCTGTGATTATTTCTGTCTGTCTGTCTGTCCATTTTTCTATTATTTTATCATTCTATAATTTTGTCTGTCTGAATGTTGTTCTATCATTCTGTCTGGCAGTATGTTGTTCTATTTTTCTATTGTTCTTTCAGTCATTCTGTCTCTGTCTGTCTGTATGTCCTTCTTTTGTTCTACCATCTGTCTTGCCTGCTTGTCTGTCCGTCCGTCTGTGTGTCCATCCTGCTTGAAAAGCAATGTGAGCTACACGCATTTTAGGTTTGTGTATTATTCTTTTTTACATTACTTGTGTCATGTGATATGATTTACAACTGAATAATTTTCTTTGTGTTTTTTTCACAAAAGCAGCATGAGAGCTTCGGATGCACTCAAACCTCATGATTCACAAAACAAATATTGACCAACCCTGATTCCTTCACATGTCAGCACGAAGGCGGATCTCTAACACAAATTTGATTCGTGATTTGACATTAAACTAACAGCCTGCAGCAAGCTCTGGACGTGGGTGATAGAAATGGTTAAAAGCAGCTCCCAGCGTGAAAGCTTTCTCCCTATCCTCTTAAAACCGCTCTATCACTTCAATTCTTTAAGACTTGGGAAGGGATTAGTTTGAAATCGTGGCCATCATAAATAATTTATGTTTGCATTTAAAACAATCTTTAAGAAGTCATTTAGAAAGCAGCGCATATTTGATGCTCATTTCTAAATCCTTTCTGCAGTATGAGGGTTCAATTATTCCCTCAAGGGGAGACCTGGCTAGTTGTCACAATAGGAAGTTTTCATAATTATCATCACTTAATTCAAAACAGACACAGTCACTTCAAGATTATGATCATTTTCTAGTTAGTACGTAAGTGAATATAACAAAGCCATAATGACATATAGTCTGGCAAGAGTCAATAAATAATGAGTGAAAGATGACTGTAGAAGAGTTTGAACTTTGTTCTTTGTTCTCAGGGCAAGGTAGATAAATATTTAAATATTTTTCATAAATATGAAACTGGGACAAGTTGTCTCATGTACAGTACCTTGCATGTTGCAATTGTATGTAATTTCGTTAAGTAGTTTTATTGTTGTATGCTATTTTGTCAATGTTTAATATTTTTGTTTTGTTTTTTTTGAGGGGGTGGGTTTTGAAGATTATTGGAGCAAGTTCTTCTTTCTACACTTCTTTGTAATTATTAGTGGTTTCTACTATCAATTTCTAAGTGAAAATTGTTTCACCAACAATTTTTATTGTACAATTAAGTCACACATTATTTTACTCTAGATACAAATATGTTGAAAGGTGATATTTCAGGCAGTATGTCATATTTCAAAGGCATCTCTTTCACATCTGTGTCATTTAACTGCAGGTTCCCACTGTTTAATATAGTGTGACAACATGCCCCACTATAGGACATATAATCACCACACATAATGAGTGAGAACGAATCAGAATCCAACAGTTGTGGTCACTGGGGGACGTCTTCTGCCCCAAAAAATTATCCCTGATAATTCTTTTGTGTGTGTGTGCGTGAATTAACATGCTAATTTCATGCACTGTTCAAGTTTACATATTGTATTGCATTCACGATCTGTGACTCCACATTACACTCCAGCATTAATTGAGGTTGGTAGCCACAGGTTCAATTATTGCTCAGTATAAAAACCCTATCTTAAATGCAGCACAAACACCTTGGGAGAATCCTCAAAGTAATGAATATAGACAAAATTAGTTGGATGCTGCACTATTGCAAAATGAGAGCCACATATAAATGAATGCATACAGATATTAAACAACTGCCAACTGAATGCAACGCTTTGTGCAGTGTTAAAGGAAAAGTCACCTCAAATGCACAAATACTTGCTTTCATCTGTGGTGGAACCCAAAAAATAAAGTATTTTGCAGAAAGTCTGAGCTCTTTTTTTAATTATTAAGTTTTCAGTGTTTATTTATCATGTTATAAAAAAATGCTTTATGTAAGCTGTATGTTTACAATGCTTTGGCAAATGAGTCAATCTTTTGGATGGATGTTCTGAACAATCTTTTGCGCTTCTAACATGTTGAATTTTATTGTTTCACGTCTACTCAGTGGACAATTCACATCATTAGTCTGTGAGGTGAGAAAACTAATGGATATGGTTGGATCTTTTTGTAACTGAAGCCTTCAAAGTCATCAAACCCGAATGTCATCTTTCTCATTTGAGCATCTCATGTATCACAGAAACGATTATCCTACCTCTACATTTTTCCAACAGAGATAGAGCAGCAGTGCGTTAATTAAAGGCAAGGGTATTTGATGGTATTTGTTTTATTGTTTCTTTAGGTGTTATATTATGGCGATTATGCGTCGGTCAAAGATGTGTAGGTCAAATGAATGCAGCAGTAATTTCTAAAAGTTTACATGTCCTCAGGCCTCTGTTTTTATAATTCTGTGTGTATATTTATGTGCAGGAATGCCTTAGTTTTATACAAATGGATTCTCTGCACGTCAACGCGTCTGAAATCTATAAAAGATTCATTAGTGCTCTATTCCTGCTCCTGTGCTATAAAACATTCATCTCTCTCTCTGTCTCTCTATCTTTCTCTAAGCAACCCCACAATACCCTTTCCCTTTCTGTCATTTGTTTGTTTGTTTATATTCAGTTCAATTAAGGCATTGTTTTCATGATTTCAGGGTACAGTATTGTGAAATTACAGTTTAAGGGAAGTCAAGTACTTTAAAAATGTGTTGAAAACAACAATACTAGATAAACAATAACAACAACACCTATAAATATATATAAAAAAACAATAGAATCCTAAGATCTTGTGATAAAAACAGTGTTAGTGATTTACATTCATTTTAAGGTACTTTCTAAACAGTCTACATAAATAATACACATTAATTGACTGAATTTTAAATTTCTAGCTAAATTGAGATATTTTAATGCTAGGATACAAAAAAAAAACAAAAAAAATAAAATAATAATAATAATGATAATAATAACGTATATAGTTGAGGAACAAAATGTAGACTTTCCACATAATCGTTTTCACTGAAATCTGACATCATTTGTGTTGATGTGTTAAAAGAAAAATGGGAAAAAATGACCCGTATATTTATCTCTAAGCCGCCCCTCCAACTTTCTCTCTCTCTCTCTCTCTGCGCACACACACACACCCCTCACTCTCTCTTTCACGCGCTCGGCGCCACAGCCTCTTTCCGTTCCTCTCGCGCGGCTGCACGGACACTGACTCGGATCATTGGAATACTTCTGCTTTCACCGGAAATGTGGCGTACAGCCGATTTGGATTCATCCCGCCAGTAGTTTATCAGCCTTCCAGTGTGACTTTCGCCCGCTCTCGGCAGTCGGTAGCGAGCAGCAGATCTTTTGAGTTTGGATGTTACTGTGATTGTGTCTCTGCCCAAATGACTGAGAGAGGAACCACCGGGAGACGCTGCTCTCCGTCCCGCGCCTGTACGGCGACCGTCGGGTAAAGTTTGAACGGCGAGGGATGATGGTGGCTCATCTTCCTTGAGGTTCGCAAATTATTAAAATTTACCACGGCAAGGAAAACACCATCTTCTCCAGACCAAAGGGGACCTCTTTCTGGGATTACTCATTTGCTGGATTTATTCGTAAAACATGAAGACTTTAATTGTTGAGGGTGAGTCACGGAAATTATTTTAAAAAGTTACATTCGTTGATTTCTTTGTTATTTATTTATTATACATAGTTTAACTGCCGCATCTATACGCAACGCGCATCCCCAAATGTCTGTCACGGACGTGAAAGGTGTTATATTTTGATACCCGGTACATATTGCACGTATTGAATCGGGTTGGTCATGTATTCAGAACTCTACCTCAAAAACGATCATTTAATTCTGCCGTACACTTCGCAACGCGAACGCGACGCTTCGTTTATAACGCGTCGTAAACAGACAGTCTGTCCCGCTGAAAACAGTCTACCAGGAAGAATCACAATTGGTTTGGCACGAGCTTAAACGTGCTTCTCAACTCGTTAATGCGCGCTCCTGAAGGGCTGCGCGAGCTTGAGTATCTGAGTAGGTTTACGCAGGGTAGTTTGCTCACGGACGAGGTTGGTCAGTAGTTTCCTAAGGGAGGCGATACTCTTCCCGTCGTTGATGCAGAGATAAAATCGAAGTAAATTGTTTTAAATGTCATTGTTTCTTATCAATTTTAAATTTTTAATAATTTTGGACACCAATCATAGGGAGGTTTCAGATATAGCCTGTGGTAGGTCAAGTAGCCTAGTTGAAGACAGTCTGAGTTGTATCATCTGCGGACCTCTCTACTTATTTGCATATGGTGTTTGGGGGAGTGGCCATCGGCTTTTACACTTGCATATATAATTACGAAGGCATGGGCAATGAACGGGAGCTTATAAGGATTGTAAATAGTTGTTGTAGGTAGTTGATAGTTCCGCGTTTAGTTCTGTTTATGTTGTTTTGCGTTGCTGTTGGGTTTAATTTATTATACAGTGATCAAATGAGAAATATATTTGAGCATTTTTCCTTATAGTACCAGTATCCGAATAAATGAATGCTAATCTTACATCTACAGCATTGTCTTCATCTGCATCCTGTAGTAAAAATAAAGTAAATCAACGAATAACAAAGTAATTAATAGCCTTTGTGTGTGTCTTTCTGTAAAGAAGAATGAACATAGTGTTAAATATGAATATACTGACTTTAGTCATTAGAAATGAGCACATGTATCTAAAAAGGAGTATGCTCAGCTTAATGCAAATATAATAAATAATATAAAAAAAAATAGTAAAATCAAAAAATCTATTTTTGATACTTTATTTTATCAAGTTTCATCATAAGTATTCAGTCTCCCACTTAGATAGCATTCTACATCAGGTTAATTGAGAAATACGCTGTCCATGGTGCTGAAATCAAGAACATAAAGGCTGAGAGCCGAGTTCAGCTTCCTGTTTTGCTGTTTCCAACCCAAAGAGGACAGCAGAGCTTTATTAGGGCAATGTAGAAAATGGTTGAAACACATTTGTACTGCACTATCCCTGGTCTAATTAAGATTTAACAAAGCATTGATGGTGTTTGTTTTGCTTGCACCTGTGAGCTCGTGAGCAGCTCTAACTGTAGATCACATCGCAAGATCACAAGAAGCTTTGGGAGGTGCTGAAAAGCAGCAGTGCTCCACCCTATACAGCAGTGACTAAATCCGTAAAGCTCTAAGGATGGAAGCAGCTCACTGCACAACTCTCATCCAGCAAGTGCAATGCACACTAGATGCTTTCTTTGCCACAATGCAAAAGGTATTGCAGAAATTCAAGTGAAAAAAAAGGTTATGCAGTGTTTCACGCATGACCATCTTGTGCCTTTCCTCACGGTGTGCTTTCTCACTGGAGTTGTGATGTTGTTTAGGATGCCAGATGGACTCGTCCTTCTCGCTGTTTGGACCCATTGGGCATCCGTGGCCCCTCCCGCCTCGCTCTGCTAACCTGATTGAACTGAAAACACATTAAATATTCCATCATAGTGAGACGGAGAGCGTTAAGGATGAGAAAGAGGGGTAGTCTAGTCGTGCAGATGGATTTGCTGGGGGTTGAAAGAGGGAAGGAGAGGAGGAGAAGAAAATGAATAAGGCGTCTTCATTTCCGTACTGTGTTGTGGGGTGGTATTGATATTTGGATGATAAATGACTTGTGTTTTTGTTTTTGCTGTGGATCCTGTAATTAAAGCTGGAGCAAGACTGTTGAGTGGCGACAGACAGCCCTCTCTGAAAGCTTTTCCTCTCTCATTTTCTTTGTTTGTCTCACTTTTTCCCCTTTTAAACAGTAGTCAACCATACAGTGATATGATTCCTTTCAGAATAAATGAACAATAGCAGTGAGTTTGCATTGCCTCTATCTTACTTAAATGGGAAAAAACCCTAACATTACTATTTACTCATAATTTTAAAAAAGGATTATTATGTTTTACAAGAAAATACTGTTCTAGTTTGTGTGCTTCAAAACGCCAAGTTTAAGTCAATGTTAATTGCTGGTTCTTTTTAATTAACTCTATTACTAGAAATTTCTACTAGAGAAAATTGTTCTACACTATTTTTTTTTCGGGAGCACAACAATAAGAAATGCTTTCATTAATGTTTATAAATAAATATAGATTCTTATAATTTAGCGATTAAAATATATTTAAATGGTTCTGCCTTGAAGATGGACAAATATATATACAGGCTTTTCTTTGTATATTGTTTCTAAATATTTTATTGTACATTAGGCAGATTATGAAATTCCATATTTCCTTAAAATACTGATTTATCAATAATTGATAATTAATCGATTATCAAAGCAGTTATTAGCTGCAGCAAGTTTATAATGACGTGGCTGTCAAGCTTTGAAATAAAGACAAAAGCTACCATACACCATTTGACTTATGCACTAAGAAGTCTGTAGTCATAAACAGAATAATATATTTATCCACTTGAAAGTCTTCCCATTTGCTAAAACTCACACATTCTATTTGCACTTGCTTTCACATTCAAATATAGCTCCTTTAGGTGTAACCAGCCAGGTTTGACATCATTAACCAATGCTTTTGGTGCAGGTTTGAGGAATGTGCATCTGTTGTGTTATTGTGTATCTTACTATACACTGTCAGCAGCAGATTACATAAATCACCACCTGATACAAAAGCAGAAACCTGGTGAACTTGGCTGGCCATAGAAAGTGAGATCTGAAGCACTTCAGTTAAAAGGGCATTGCTAATAGAGAGATGTGTGTTTTAAGCTTGTAGCTATTGGGTCTGTAGTTCTGCTTGTGTCTTGAGTCGATGTCTGAAGAGGGTTTTTCTCTAAGAGATTACAGAAAGGCAGCTGTAAAGATTCCATTTCCTTCCAGTCAGTCGAAAAAATGCATTAAAAGTGCTGAAAATATTCCAGCCTGCAGCTCTCCAACACGGAGAGCTAATTCATTGTGGTGTGGTTTTAGTATAAAGCTTTGTCTTATTACTTTCCCTCAGACTGTCACTCTCAACAAAACCCTCTTCAGAACCATCCATATTTACACAGACAGCAAACAAGCCATTTCCACTCCAGTCTCCTATTATCAACCAAATGATGTGGATGATCAGAATACATGGCAGAGAGCAGCAGACTCACAGAGTGGCTCTGTTGGAGGGAGGCTCGTTCTGCTGAGAGGTCTCTCTGATACAGAGCTTCATCTGCTACTCGCAGGTGTGGAAAAAAGGGTATCAGCTGTTATGAAGTCGCATGGGTTGACGTAGCATGAATCAGACTAGCTGTGGTCTGGATAGTGCTGGGATTTAAAAGATCATGGAAGGACTTGGTGATATTTTTCCAACTGTGTGCAATGACGTGTGCAGTCTGCTTGTTCAGAGGGGTAATGTCGAGAGAGTCATTGTCAACAAATCAAGTCTGCTTGATTTTTTTCCCTGTATTGTAGTTTGAATCTAAGTTACATTACATTATGGAATTACATTATATTTTGTTTGTAATTCACTTTAAATATATTTTTTTATTTAATTAACTAAATAACTACATTTATTTTCTTAATTTTTTTTAACCTAGTCAAAAAAAAGCAGTTTAATTAAGATTAATTGGAATAAAAATAAATAAATAATAACTTATTTTTTTTAATTATCTGTTTTTGCAAATGAACTCTTCATATATAGTTTACATATGCATTTTATGTTATATGTATTAAATATTGCAGATTATTATGAAGTATTGCACATATATCATTTTTTAAGTAACTGCTTTTTCAAGAGATTTGCAAGGCAACGCATTGGTTCTTGTACAGAAAGCAGTTGAATTTTCCTGCTGTGTATTTTGGGAAAGTGAAGTTATCAAGGTCAGTAGTCTTTCCATGTTTCTGCCAAATGGCATTCTGAGTGACGGCTGACCTCAGACTTACTGCTAAATATTGCATTACATGTAGAAACAGCTGAAGCAAGATGTATCCAGGCAGAATCAAGGATAATTCACGATGGCATTATTAACTTTACTTTGGATTGCTTTATGTAAACAAAATCAAATCAGCCTCTTGGCATTTGACAGCAATATAAAGGAGGCCATTATTAGAGAGATCATGTCTAATTATCATCGCTCCTGTAAGTGTGAACTGTGTTTGCTCAGAGTCAGTTGTTGAGATGGCTGCATTATCAACAATCAACAAGACGAGAGACAGGAAAGGCTGCACCTTATTGAATAGATGGGAAGCATGAATGAGTCATTGAGGATTTAAAGGAGAGTAAATTGATTGCATTCATGTAGAACAATAACAGCTATAAGAAGCAGTACACTAATATCAACAAACATAAACCCAATTGTACATATGCATTTCACTTTTCTTTCCTGTGGGAAAGAAAATACCTTCTCTCATAACTCTTTTATTAGTAAGATGAATTTTGCTCCTGTCTCAGATTTTTAAGAAAAAGACCCCAGTACATCTCAAATGTGTTCTCAAAATGAGATCCAATTTATTTGAGATTTCAACCGGAACCCAATTTGTACTGAGGATTTTAAGAAGAACATTTCTGATAATGTACATTTCTAAATACTGTATGTCACTTAAATCTCATGAGCTATGAAAGAGAAATGCTAGAGCAATTTTTGTGTGGGCATGTCCTTGACACATTATGTAATTGTATGGATTCCAGAATGATAGAAAAAAAAGGAGAAGGATACTGAAAATACCAGCTCTTGTGGGCTTCAAACTGTCAAAGCTGTATGTGGCTAATG
This sequence comes from Enteromius argenteus, assembly GCA_032357425.1. NCBI lineage: Eukaryota > Metazoa > Chordata > Actinopteri > Cypriniformes > Cyprinidae > Enteromius > Enteromius argenteus. The sequence continues at coordinate 878,565 of JAUCMR010000107.1, read as the reverse complement.
CTGTGTTATGCAACATTTGCGGATTCAGTTTTGCCCTAAAAAAATTAATAAATAATTTCATTGCGCATAGTGTGAAAAGTATTGCAGGCGTGGTGAGAGACTCAATAGATGCTCATCAAATCCCACTAAATCCACTGCAGTAGCTTCATTTATTCAGGTAATCTCACATACTGTTGCATCAGATGAGCTCTGTGTTCAGCAGAATGACCAAACCGCATCAATCGAGTGACCTTTATAGAAGCAGTTTAATGATGCTCCGCAATCTTTTTGAGACATGGGATGTGTTGTGTGTGAGAGAATAAAGATATTATGTTTGAAGTTATTCTTGGCGAAATAAGCTTAGAAGTCATGCTTAAAGGTATGAAATGGTGTTACCGGCTGTTATAACTTCTCACTCGTGGAAGATTTTGACTATTAGCATGCTTTGAGCTATAGCATGGAGTGAAACTAGAGCAACTTTCAATTTGAAATTGGGGAGAAATTAAATCTTTGAGAACTGGCATGATGGTGTTGAAACGTTATGTTACATTTTATATAAATGCATTATGAAGTTTTTAATAACAGAGTTCCAAATGTTATCATTGCATGTGAAAATATTATATTTCCTACACTAGGAAAGTGTGGTATGACAAAAATCATAGTATGTATTTTTATATTTCTGTCATAAACTCTCAAAGGACTTGCTACTGAAAAAACATCTACAACATGCTGCTGTACAAATTTTAAACTAAACTAATTAATTTAAATTAATGTGTTTTTTTATGTTTTGAAGGAAGATTTGTATTCTCATCAAGGTCAAAATACAGTAAAAACCTCATGATGCAATAAATGTTTTTCTCCAATGCATGTGGGCCACAATTATTGGCACACCTCAAAATTATTAGTACAATATCTATTAAGTATATTCCCAGTCGTATTTACATTTTTAAGCTTACCAGGGTGACAAGGAGTATGACATTTTCCAATGCACGACTTCCTGTTCTACAAGATTATAAATATGAGGAAAACAAAGGCCACATATCCTAATTCATCCATCACAGTGAGTAAAATCAAAGAATATAGTTCTGATGTGCAGAACAGGATTGTTAAGCTTCACAAAATAGAAAGTGGTTATAAGAAAAGAGCTAGAGACAATCATTGCATTGACAATCCCCATTTCCACAATCAGGGCAATAATTAAGAGATTCCAATCGACTAAAGATGTTACAAATCTACCTGGAAGAGAGGACGGGTGTCTATATCAATGCACTGTGAGGAGGAGAGTTTGAGTGACCAAAGACTCTCCAAGGATCATAGCTGGAACTTCAAATGGCACAAAAAAATGGAACTAAAATAAGAGCTAAAAAAAAGAGCTTTTTGTCAGCAAACCCACCAGATGGGTTTAGTACAAAGAGGGATAAAAAAGTACAACATGCCCATGGTTAAATATACTGCTGGATCTTTAATGTTGTGGGCCTGTTTTTTTTCTGCTGGAGGTTCTGGACATCTTGTTTAGACACATGGCATCATGGATTCTATCAAATACCAACAGAAAAAAATAAAATAAATAAAGCTGACTATAGAAAATGAGTGGGATGAACTAAAGAGGAAAAGCACCAACATGGAGATGTCATTCAGGCGTTATAGGAGAAAACTCAAAAGGACATTGCAATAAGTGGGTGCCAATAATTATGAACTATGAACATGAACTAGAGAAAGCATTTTATTTCACAGTGAATCAGCACATACAAATCAGCATATTAGAGTGATTGATGCTGAAAATTGAGTAAAAAAATCTATAAATAAGTATTTACTAGTCAACATTTGAAGTAGATCAAAATCTTTTATCAAAGTTGTCCTAAAACCGTAAACCAAAATGTTTTCTTAAAACCAAAACTTTGATGATTTTTTTTGACCCACAATGTTGATGTTGACAACATTGTGTGTGTGTGTATATATATATATATATATATATATATATATATTTTTTTTTTTTTTATTTAAACTGGCATGTTTCCTCCATTGCACGCTGTATACATCATACTGTCCAGCTCTATTCTACATATTGTTATACTTGTGTGTTAATTAGCCCTCCTCCCGGGCAGGTACGTTTGATCAAAAACTTTCTCTGCATTAAATTCTGCATAAATGATCATATGTAAATGTATTTGAGTGCCTGGGAGGAGGATCTAATTGCAGCGAACACGGCGCCTTGGAACTGGCAGCGTAATTGACAAGAGGTGGACATGCAGTAAAGCGTCCCTCTGAGGATTAGCTCTAACTCCATTTCCAGACAAACACCACTTTCTCCCTTTCAAAGCAAACACGAAAGCTTTAAGCTAACAAGTGAGCCCGCACTCCTCTTTCAAGCCGCGCTAGCCATTCTCTTTTCTGAGGCGAAGATTAATTAATGGTGATTCAGCTTCCTTTTTTTCTCATTACAATACTCGAATATGAATGCTACAGCTAGCAACCATTTTTAGCCGAACACACGCCCATGGTAATGAAACATTTATCCTTTAATCTGGAGAGGAGAGGTCTCTGTGAGTAGCTGAATAGAGCTTGTGATGGATGAGCTGGTAAATAGTTAATTAGACAGAGCACAGGACGACCTTAAATTAGGTGCATGACTGGAGCCTTTGTCTGAACCATAAGTCAGTGTCGTCCCTCCTTTTCTCACCCATCTCACTATTTTTCTCTTCGGGTGTCTTTGTTTGGTCCTCTCCAGCCACCTTTACATTCAGTTTTTCTCTGCTCGCTGTCACGTTTTTCAGTTCCGTAATCACTCCGGCAACCATGGTTCTTCAGACCTTTAACATCGCAAATCCATTAGTGACAATCTTTTAACATCTCTTTTAGAAATCAGCACAAATAGAGGCTTTGGAAGCAAGACTTTGGATTCAGACTCTGACAGATTCTGGTTTTAAGCATTGTTGTTAAAGCAAATGTAATTAGAGAAAGCACTGTTTGCACACTTATATTTTTTCTGGTCAAAACAAAACTGACTTGGAAAGTTAGCCAGCAGATAATGGAATGGAAATATGAAACTATGAAACTAATCTCACAGTTTTGGAACAAATTGAGTTATTATATATTATATATATATATATATATATGCACACACATAGAGTATATATTTTGAAAATATTTACATATATATATATATATATATATATATTTATTTATTTATTTATATTCTTATATTTTATATTATACATAAATAAATACATAAATATATATATATATATATATATATACATAGTGTCATTTTACATTAGGCTATCCTTGCTAAAGAACTAACTGTTGTTTGGATCTGAGACTAGAATATGTTTCAAATTTATAGATAAACAAGCACACTTGAGATATCACACAAAACTGTAGCGTATCACACTGATATTGATTGTTTCACTGTTAACTGGTACTATTGAATAAGACTGAGAATTTAATCAAATGTGGACAAAGGGTGCATGCAAGAATTGTGTTTATCTTTTTGCTTCTATCTTTCTGGCTTTAAATTAGTATCTCTATAGGTGGGGAAGAAAACATTCTCCAAAAGCTCCTTTGGAGAAACGGTCCTTATAAACAACAAAACACTTATTCCCTTTTACACAGCTTCTTAATAAAATTCAGAAGTGCAAGCGTTGCTCATCTTAGACTTTTTTTTTTCCTTTGAGAAAAGAAAAATCAATGAGTTAGAATCAGACAGATCGACAGAGAGAGAGAGAGAGACAGACGGATGGCTAGACAGAGAAACAAAGCCACAAAGTGAATGGTTGATATACCCATCGGAGAAAAAAATAACACTGTAATAAAATGAAACAACACAGTGTGAAACAGAACAGAAGACAAAAGATCTTGTTTTTCATCATAAGTATAGTTTGAAACAAGCAATGTATCTACATTAGGAGTCAGGCCTGGGCGGAAAAAAAGATATTTAGACCTTCATTCGTCTGGATGGAAAGGACCAAAGTGTGGCAGAAGAGAAAGCAATGTCTGACAGTGAGAAACTACATGAATGTTTCACTGCATCCGAGCGAATGACTTACACACGATTACAACGATCTCCACCTTAGTAGAACAAATGACATTATTGCTATGGGTGATTTTTCCCACACTGTGCACATACAGTAGTGACGGGTGTTTATGGGAGAGAATGAGGTGAGCACAATGCAGATGTTATAGTGCATGATTATGGAATTTTCTAGGCCATTCCAGATTTATCAGTCTAGACATGAGCAGAATGAAAAATCAAAGATACAACAAACAGTGAGAGAAAGTTTAACTACAGTTCTAAAATTTGTAAAGAAAACCACAGTACTTGCAAAACTCACTGCCGCAATTTTGGTTGCTAGGGTGTTATGGGTAGTTGCTAAGTGCTTGTCATTGTGTTTTGTGAGGTTAACGGAGCTGATATGTTGTTGCTAGGATGTTCTAAATGGTCATTAGTGCTGCTATGCTGTTACTAGGGTATTCGAGGTGATTGTTTGTGTTGTTAGGGTGTTTTGGGAGGCTGATAGAGGTGGCGTGCTGTTGCTAGGGTGTTCTGAGGGGTTGCTAAGATGTTGTTATGGAGGTGTGTGTGGATGATGTGTTGTTGCTATGGTTTTCTGTGTGGTTACGAATCAGCGATTGTTAGTGCTGCTATGCTGTTTCTGAGGTCTTCTGTGTAGTTGCTATGCAGTTGTTAGTGTATGATAGTTGTTAATCTTGCTATTCTGTTGCTAGTAAGTCTTGAGTGGTTGCTAAGGGGTTGTTGTGGAGTTTTGTGTGTTTAAGAGATATTGGGTGGTTGCTAAGTGGTTGTTAGGGTATTATGGGTTATTGTTGTGTGGTTGCGCTGCTATGCTGTTGTTAGGATTTTAGGTATATGTTGCTGTATTCAGAGTTGTCTGTGTGCTGTTGCTAGGGTGTTATCTGTGGTTGCTTATGGAGTTTTGTGTAGATAGAGATATTGTGTGGTTGTTAGTCTTGATATACTGCTGCTAGGGTGTACTGGGTGCTTATTAGATAATTGTTAGGGTGTTTCTGGTGGTTGCTAAAGGATTGTTATGGAGTTAAGTGGAAATGATAGAGTTATTGTGCTGTTGCTAGGGTTTTGAGGTAGTCAGGGTATCCTGGGTGATTGTTAGTATTGGTGTGCTGTTGCTAGGGTATTTTTTGTGGTTGCGAATTGATTGTTAGGGTGTTTTGGGTAGTTGTTAGGGGATTATCACAGAGGTTTGTGAAGATGGTGGAGATGTTTTGTGGTTTTAGGGTATTCCTGGTGGTTGTTAGTCTTGCTATACTGTTGCTAGGGTGTTCTGGGTTGTTGCTAGGTAATTGCTAGGAAGTCTTGAATGGTTGCTAAGGGGTTGTTGTGGAGTTTTGTGTGTTTGAGAGATATTGGGTGGTTGCTAAGTGGTTGTTAGGATATTATGGGTTATTGTTATTGTTGTGTGGTTGAGGTGCTATGCTGTTGTAAGTATTTTAGGTGTCTTTTTAGGTACCTATATTCAGAGTTGTTTGTGTGCTGTTGCTAGGGTGTTATCTGTGGTTGCTTATGGAGTTTTCTGTAGATGGAGATTTTGTGTGGTTGTTAGACTTGATATACTGCTGCTAGGGTGTACTGGGTGCTTGCTAGATACTTGTTAGGGTGTTTATGGTGGTTGCTAAAGGATTATTATGGAGTTAACTGTAGATGATGGAGTTGTTGCTAGGGTTTTGAAGTAGCCAGGGAATTCTGGGTGATTATTAGTATTGGTATGCTGTTGCTAGGGTGCTCTGGGTGGTCCCTAGGTAGATGTTGCTATATTCTGGGTGGTTTTTAATGTTGGTATGCTGTTGCTAGGGTATTGTTTGTGGTTACTAATTAATTGTTAGGATGTTTTGGGTTGTTGCTAAGGGAATGTTATGAAGTTTTGTGAAGATGGTAGAGATGTTGTGTGGTTCTTAGGGTATTCTTGGTAGTAGTCTTTCTATACTGTTGCTAGGGTGTTCTGGGTCATTGCTAGGTAACTGTAAGGGCGTTTTGGTTGGTTGCTTAGAGTTGCTATTGTTATGGAGACAACTGAGATGTTGTGTTGTTGCTAGGGTTTTGAGGTAGTCAGGGTAGGTAGATGTTGTTATATTATGGGTGGTTTTTAGTGTTGGTAAGCTGTTTCTAGGGTGTTGTTGGTTGTTAATAAATGATTGTTAGAGTGTTTTGGGAGGTTGATGGAGGTGTTATGTTGTTATGCTGTTGCTTGGGTGTTGTTGGTGGTTAGTAAGTGGTGGTTAAGGCGATTCTGAGTGGTTGTTAGTGCTACTATGCTGTTGCTGGGATGTTTTGTGTGGTTGCTTTCTACAGCCAAAAAAAAAACAAAAAAACAACCCACCGGATGAAAATTCAGCACAGAACAGACATCTAGAAAGCTGTCTTTGTCTAAACAGAGAATGCACAGTGGAAAAGCTGCCTATACTGTCACTAGCCTTGAAACCAGAGAAACGTACAGACTCGGATGCAGACAGAGCCGGACAGCCTGTGCTCTTTACTGCACACAAAATGAGGAAGAAACAAAGCTAGACTCCCTGACCTTATGCCCTAACTGCACACAAATTAAAGACACAATGTTTCCTGGTTTGTAAAGAACCTCAGAAACTCATACAGTATGTCTGTGTTGTCTTAATGTGAAATCTGGCTTACAGAGAAAAGGGCAACCAGTGGTACACAAATGTCATGCTGAAAGTGACCTGCATAAAACACGCTTTGATTCATAGTTTTGACCTGGTTTGCTAAGTAAACTAATACACTGATTGTACCTTATGGGCATGAAGTTGATCTTTCATTTGTAAGACTTAATGGAGTTCAAGTTTTAACTTTGTCTCCCAAAATTCCTTAAAATAAATGCAAATTAGTCAGTTTGCGTACTGTTAGAGTGTGATGCTTTAAAACGAAATTGACGGTGTAGCTCAGATAATTTGGACTTTAAAATGTTGAATGAGAAACATTTGGGTTCATACTGAGATTTCAGGCTTTGTTTGCAGACTTAACTTAGTTTATTACAGTATAAGACCATGTTTTGTTAATCCAAACATGCATAGTCAAATCTTAAGAGAGTAAAAACAGAAAATGGCCAAGACAGACACGTTTGAGCGAAGAGACTGAACACAGCTCATTTACAAAAGTACCATTAAGCCAAAGATAAACATAACAAACATCTGATAAATGAAGGGCTGGCATGTTTTATTCCATTAACGAAGTCTCTGAACACAACATCAGATGCGACTTCATAAATCCTTTTTAATGAAACGCACACATGCACATACATATGCGCGGACTCACTAAAAAAGGCTGATAATTGCGGTCTTGAAAAACATCACGTAGACTTCCAGTAATTAGGAGATTATATCCACATAGCCAGCGAGGGGAGGTGAAATCGCTCGGCTCTTCTTAGACCTCTAATGGGGTCAAAAACAGCTCGATAAATCCAGCGCTTGGCTTTCAAATCCACTGTGACCGGGGTGAAAGGGGGGGATGTAGGGGCAGGTGAGGTGCTCGATAAGGGTATGGATGTTAAAGTCAACATGATATCAAAATTGACCACATTGACTTTCTTATTACATGTTCCTGATAGTATTGTGAATGTTTGATCAGGGTGTGTTTTTGAATGAATTTGTGCAGACAAAATGAGGCATGATTGATGAAAAGTTTGTGTGACAAAATGTTTGTGTGTGTCTGTATGTGGTAATTTACATTAAGGCAATGCATATTTTAAATGCACTGCATGTCTTAAAGTATTTTTAATTTACTTTTAAAAAATAATCTGTCTGTCTGTCTGTATATTAATATTAGAAAATATTATAATTATTTTAATTATTTAGTGTATATATGTGCATGTGTCTTTATGTGGCATGTTCTTAATAATAATAATAATAATAATAATAATAATAATAAATAAATATATATATTTATTATTTAGAACTTTTTTTAAGACACATGCACATTTATACACATTATTATTCTTACAAATAAATAAAAAGTTTATAAACATAATATATAAACATAAAATATTCTAATGTTTATTACTTAATTTTTATATTAGTATTAGTATTTTGGTATATGTTTTAACATGTTCTTAAATATCCTTAAAATACATATTTGTTAGTATTTGTACTCTTTTGTGTATTTTAGTATATACTATATATTATTAATATTGCTAAATTGCTATTTTACAATATATTTTAAAAATAATATTTAATAATAATAATAATAATAATAATAAACAATAATTTGCTCAATTTATTAGTATTATATTAAATTATTTATAGATTAAATGTTTTGCTTTGTGTCATGCTTTTTAAAAAAATTAATTACTGCCACACACATTTTATGTTATTTTATCCTGTTCTACTTATCACATTATAGAAGTATGGGTTTCAGATATTTCTTGAAGGTCTCAGGTGTTTGTTTGTATGTCCATTTCCAAGGCAGTAATCGATGGGTTTGGGTGTGGTAGATGCTGATTATTTTTGTATATTTTCCAGAGCATGGCAAATGAAATGTGAGGTGGCATGTCTATGATAATGTTTTTTCCAATCGCTCACGTCTGACGAGGGCAAAAGAGGGGTGGCAGCAGGACAGGATATGGATCAGTCCCTGAAAACTTGGCATAGGTACAGTATTATAGATTTTCCAACAGTAAATGACATTGTTTGTCCACACATCAAAAAAAAGCTGGTCCAATGATTTGAGCTTTACAATGTGCTTATGTTTGTTTATTCAGCCTGTGTTTTTGAGCTTAAAGGTCATCCGTTAGTCAATGTTCTGACGAAAAGAAGGATATGCTGCTGTCATTTTATTTTCTGTTGAATTGTCTGATCAGGTCTCAAGGAAACAGAATTATTTCAATAATCAACAATAGAGAACGAGAGACATGTCCACTGCCAACACCTCATTTTCCTTGTGCGAACAATCTGCTATTGTTATTCAAAGTAGAATTATTCTAAAGGAATCCATTTAATTCTTGTCATGTCTAAACAGCTTTGTGGATGGATTTTATATATTTATTTATTTATTTTTAAATAGCAGCATCATTTCTCAGGCAGCTATTATTATTATTTAACAACTTCAGCCTGGGCAAACAGATAAAGTGCCACCTTTCAGAGGAAGATGAATCAATCGTTTTATTGTTAGTCGAGTTGTAATACCTGCTATATTTTGGAAGTCCCAATCTTTATCATAAATATCCCAACTTTATGTCCCAGATTTCTGTGTTTAAGGAATGTGCATTACATTATAATTGAACTGTGGTGATGAGGAAAGATATTTCAGTCACTTCTGAGATGTTTACAATTTAGTCATTTCATGCATCTTGATCAATCACATTTCTATCTGATTAGATTTGCATATTTCATTTAGACTCAGTTACATTAGCATTAGTCTTGGATGGCTTACACTTGACACACACACACATACATATATATATTAATAAACTTTTTAATAAACTTTTAAATTTAATTTATTTAAAAAATGCCCCCTTTCTAATCCTATTCCCCAATCATTATAATCGTTGCATATTTAATATTTTTTTATTTTTAACTATATTATTTTTTAATTTTAATTATTTTATATAATTATTTACCAAATTTGAAAAAAAGTGTTTATTGCTTTAAGAAGTCTTATTTGAGTGTAATTTAAATGCTATTATATTATATTTTTGTTAATATAATAAGTGTTCTGTTTTAACGTTTTTATTGTACATTTTAATTTTGTAGTTTTTTTATTAGTTAGTGTCTAGTTTTTCTAAGTTTTAATTTAAAAAAAAAATGTTTAGCTTTAGTTGTTAAACCAAATGAAATGATAAATGCTGCTTTAGCAAGTAGCTTTTTTTATTACTAATAGTTATTTATTATTATTATTATTATTATTATTATTAATTATCTTTTAGGGCATGTTCATTCTATTACAAGTAATGTTTTTTAATGATTCTAGTAATAGTAACCAATACTCAATAATAATCATCATCATTATCAACATCATCATAATAGTAGTAGTAGGTTATATTAATTTATATTAATTTAATTTATATATAATTTATGTTTTCCCTGTCTCGACTTTGGACTATTTACTCTTCATTGTGATTGTTTGCTGCCTGCCCCGAACTCTGCTTGTGACCCCGACCTCGATTCTGCCTCTTCTGCATTGCCCTGTCTGCTGTTTTGTGACCCTGCCTGTTTTTGACCATGTCTATAAATAAAAGTCTGCAATTGGATCCGAACGCTTCCGCCGCAATCACTACACAAAGATGCAGACGCCTGTGGCATCGTATAAATAATGTCTTTCAATTGTTTACTCATAAGCATTGTCTAAATAGGTTGTGCCAATAAAAGTTAATATTTAATTACTGCAGTGTGATGTTTAATTGACAGGTTTCTGTTTTTGGCAAGGTTTAAAAAGCTTGGTTCAGCACAGCACGGACGCATCCCACTGCGTTTTTAAAAGACTGAGAGCCACAGACACATGAGGCTGTGAACACCTGGCCACCTTAAACAGGTGAACATAGACCCGCACTTACACACACACACACACAAACACACACCTCTCTCAGGAGACCTTGCTACAGAGAAAAAGGGAGAGATGTGAGTGGAAAATGAGGTGAAAGATATTGTATATGCAAACAAGAACACCTACGACTGTGAAGCTCAGATGTTCTTAGTCATCACACATTTCCTTTTTTCCAGGCTCCCTCTGTTCTCTGCAGTTTATTTTTCTGCCTGTTCCTCCTCAAATGAGGTGTGTGAAAAAAATCAATAGTACCTTTTTTATGGTGACCGTTTTCTCAAGCACTGTATAACAAAAACACTGTGATAGATAGATAGAATGACAGATAGACAGATAGACAGACAGACAGACAGACAGACAGACAGATAGATAGATAGATAGATAGATAGATGATTAATCACATGTTGTGAATGATAAGCAATAGTTGGATTTGGTCTTTTTTTACCAGATTTGTCAGGAAATCTTATTCCTATCCAGCCATTTGCTGTTCTATTTAAATCGTTATCAATTAGCAGAAGATCAGGCCTTCCTTCATGACTAATTAAAGCAATTAGAGAAAGCTTGAACTAATGCATTTTATACAGATAGCAGCACCAAAGCGACTCATTTCGCTCACAGGTCAAGAGCAGAGTAATTAACTGGTGATTACACCCTCAGCCTAGTGTGCTTCAGAGGTAACCGGGGGGGAGAGAGAGAGAGTGTGTGTGTGTGTGTGTGTGTGTTTATTGATGCCAACATGCATGCTGATGGCATGTTGGATTTGTGATTCCTGAGTATTCAGGCATATAGTGTGTGTGATTCAATCTTGACCTCACAAATCTGTCATCATTTACTCACCCTAAACTTTAGAGTTTTTAAAGTTTTTTTTGTTTGCTTGTTAGTTAGTTTTTTTCAATCTATACCAGAAATGTTTTGCAATCTTTCCTTTTGTGTTCCTCAAACAAAATAAAGGCTTCGAATGACATAATGATGAGTTCATGATCACAAAAATGTCATGTTTGGTGAGCAAATGCCGAAAAATTGTGTCAACGTCAAAAATAAAATAGTTTTAAAAAATCTTAATTTGGTAACACTTTATCTCTTACCTAGTTGCTTATTAGCATGCATATTACTAGAATATTAGCCATTTGTTAATAGTTGGCTAATTAAGTACATTAATACTTAATGCCTTATTGTGACCTTATACTACAATACCTAAACCTAACAACTATCAGTAAACGGCATACAGTATTATGAATTTATTGAGGCAAAAGTCGTAGTTAATAGTGAATTAGTGTTCCCTATTCTAAAGTGTTAGCTTTAGTACTTATTAATTAATTAATTTATTGATTCTTTATTTGATTAGGCAACTAAGTGGAATTATGATTTATACCATATAATAGTAAAAAAAACAACAACAAAAACAAATTAAGTCCAAGAAATTTTATAAGGGGGGAAAAAAAGATCAAATTAGAATAAGTACCTTTTATTTCTGAAATGTTTAGTTCAGTAAAAATGTAAGCTTTATTAAAAAGCTATTTAATATATGGTTTAAATCATTTTTCATTGAATTTCCAGAACAAATATATAAAGCTGTATGTGTTTAACACTCATTCTGACCAACCAGTTTAAAAAACCCCTAAATCGAGCCACTGTGATGGGAAGTAAAACTGAATGTGTGAATCCCAGGGAGAGCTGGATTCATCTCATGTCTTAGAAATAGACTGTCAGATATTGATGCCGCACATGCTTTTGTTGTGTTAAATGTTGAGATGCTGTGCCCCTACACGTTGAGCTTTTCTTCTGGGGTTTCTGGTCTCACGCTGATCTCCTCGTGTCAAACTGTTCATCAGGAGGGAGCGATACAGAGGCCCAGTGATAAACAAACACATCTGATAAGACAGGATTAGTAAATGCACACAGAAGCTCTTTTTCAAGCACTTGTCTGCTTATCTAGATAGCATTTTTAGACATGCTGCTGACATGAAGACTGTTACAAATGGTAGATTCTGGGTTCGTGCAAAATTCCTAATTGAATTACTGTTGAACTAACTAAGTATGAATTTTAATTAAATTGCAAAGACATATAGTATAGAGGAATTGCAATTGAATTTGACACAGCTTTTGGGAAATTAGTAAGTAGATACATTTAGTTACTTCCTTGCAAATTCTACTCTATGTCGCAATTCTGCAACCTGTTTGTAATTCTAATTGAAATCATATTTAGGAATTATAATTGGTCCACAACACATTCTCAAGTTATTAGTGCATGTGTACTTTATGCAAAACATGACTTCTTAAACTAGCTAAGGTAACACTAGTTTAGGAGCAAATTCTCACAATTTACTAACTGTTAACTATGACTTATTCCTCTGTAAACTCCTATTTTGCTGCTTATTAAAAGTTAGCAATGTAGTTAAGTTTATGTATGTGGTAGGATGAAGAGGTCTTAAATATGGTCATGCAGAAAATAAATAAATAAATAAATAAATAACTGTAGTGTTTAGGTTAATAAATAAATAACTAAATATATATATATATATATATATATATATATATATATATATATATATAATATATAT
>JAUCMR010000107.1:847582-861427 GCA_032357425.1 Enteromius argenteus | reverse complement strand
ATAAGGAGATTGGTGGCAGCTGCGATCGTTCGTGCATGGTCCTCCTGAAATTCGATTAATTGCTTAATCGTCATTAATATGTTTTTAAGATACTGAAAACAACACACAGGCACGTCAAAACTTCACCAAGGCCCCAAAACACTGTCAGATCTCAGAGGTTTAAAATGCTAGCCTTCTTATTCTTATTCATTCAAATACTGCCATAGAGTTACAATGGTCCAAAAACACATGGTTCTTCAAGGCCTTTCAAATAGTAGTGCTAGTAAATTTTCAAAATAACCTTGTTTTAGATTATTAGAAATAATTTCTTTGATCAAGGTAACCTACCTTTCTTATTCCAAAATACTTTGGATAATACCATCATATTAGTTTGGTAAATGTCCAAAAACATAGTTCTTTCAGGTTAGGGTTAGGGTTAGGCCACAAATAATACTGTGGGATTATATAGTAAATTAATCAGAAATTATTATTATTATTTTTATTTAATATAATGGTTTTACTATGGTATCTGAAAAAATGGTCTTGTTATTTCAAGATACTTCAAAGAAAATCATGGCATTATCCTGGTAAATGCACAGAAAACATTAGATGTACTTTTTGCAGTGCTTGAGAGTTGCAAAGATTGTGTGAGGAACATTGAAATGGGAAAGAGACTGGAACAGAGAAAGAGAAAGGACGAGCAGGTGTGTGTGTGTGTGTGTTTGTGTTACATGTGTGTGCTCAGGTCCAGAGGAGAAACTCTCAAAAGAGGATTCTCCAGAGCCCGTTGAATATTGATGTTCCACTCCTTCATGCAACACTCGGCTTTTATCTCTCCCTCTCTTTCTGTACAGCACCTTTAAAAGTCTTCCCATCTATTGATACCATGCACTCTAAACCACCATTACAGCTCACATTTACCATGCACCACTGCGGCAAACATATAGAGAATGCCGCTCGTCGGCTAATTACTGATCTATTTAGCCTGTAACACTAAAGGGGACAATTAATGCACAGAAAGTGCAGCTGAGAACATAGCATTAATTTATCAGAGGCATGCACACATTCACACGTGGTCAAGTCTTTTATCAGAGCTCAAAGAGTTTATTTGTTGTTCCTCGATGCAACAATCCCAGTTAAAACTGTAATCAGCTACGGATTAATTCCAAATTCCTTGAGAGTGTCCTTGCATAATGAATATTATGAATGCATGAGCGCAGGACTCATTGTTTATCCATCAAGCAGCAGAATTATTAAGAGGGGAAAACATCATTGTTGACGGCGAAAGAATTCAGAGGAAGCAGTTTCGCGTACTAAAGAGTGCGGAGTTAAAGTTTAAGCTTACTACAAAAAACAGCTTCAGTACATTAGATAAATGTCAGGAGTCAGAGATGCTGGAAGGTTCAGGATATTCACCATTAGCCGAGACTGTGCATCTCCTCACTGTTTGGGCTGATGCACTTCACTGACGCCATCGTAATGGGTTCCGTTGTAACATAAAATTCACCGGATTGAATTCTGAGTGTTTTTAATTGAGTTGTGAGGACTTGATGTTGTGGACCGGACTTTCTTCGGTGTGCTGGTTTAATGTGAGGGTAATGATCTGGTGGTGAATGGAGCTTGATGATTAGGAACAGATTGCCTGGCCTTGGATCACAGTGTCTCAGTATTGTGTATTTCACAGTATCAAATAGAATAGAACGGAATTTCAAAGCATGTTTCGTAAATCATTTGATTCAGAACAGGATTTTAAAGCATATTTTGCGAATTCAAAATGGGTCTTCAACGGGCATTTTTCAAATCATTTGATTTAAAACTGGTCTTCAAAGCTCGTTTCGTGAATCATTTGATTCAGAAAGGGATTTTAAAGTGCGTTTCGCGAATTCAAAATGGGTCTTCAAAGCGCATATCACAAATCATTTGCGATCACATCACACCCTGGTAATAGGCATGCTATTTGGTCCCTATACTAAAGTGTTAACATATTTATTAATCATTAGTTTTCTTTCAGAATTTGTGTAAATATAATGTTTTATATTATATTTACTTATATATACTTTCCATCTTCTTTTTAAATTTAGCAAGAATAAATCAAATTCATAAAATACTGACAGTGATCAAATTAAAACGTCACTATATATATATATATATATATATATATAATTTGCATGATTTACTTATTTGCTGCCATAAATTACTATTTTATTCGCTCGTTATATTTAAATCATGGCCACATGATTGTTGTTAATACAACAAGGGAACAAATTAGCAATTCATGGCCACAAATAAACATGTCAAGTTCTTAATACATGGTGACAATAAATGCTTTCACATGTCGAATTGAGTCATTTCATCATTTCCTATGTTCCTTGAGAATGAAACCCATAGCTTTAGTGTGTCATGATTTATCAGTTGAGCTACAAGAACTATCCCTAATGAGAAGCTGTAAAGTATTACAGACCACTTTAACATATGAAAGGTATTTAAACTATCCCTCCAGTACCAAAATGAATTCCCTTTAGGGAAAAAAAAAAAAATCTTAATTTGGCCCAGATCAATGTGGCAGAGTGTGCCTATGGAGAACCACTGCTCTGCGGATTCTACTATTCTTCAAGATCCTTAATTGCTAACTGACTTTCCTCGTTATCAAAGCTTCTGGGCACATACTGCACTCAGCCTGACTTTGCCGTGTCTTAGGACGGTCTTAGCTCTTGGTTCTGCACCCTCCCTTGCCAAATGGTCTTCTTTTTCCATGAAAGTGTGAAAAGTTTGCAAGAAATGGATGTGCATTATTGATCCCTGATGGGAAATTCAGAGCAAAATAGCGGAAACATCAAATGCAAAACACACAGCTCAGTCTTCCTTCTTGCGCAAGACATCACAGAGCGAGATAAAAGAGACACGTGCAATGTTACTCCAGGCCGGGTTGACAGCTCAAAGTAACTTGAGGGCAGGCACAACTGGGAGATAAGTAAGTGCTGTCTCGTCTGATGGCAACCGGCAGAAAACTTCCCCAGTAGTGCTTTTCTGTAACACTGTTGTCGAACAAGCCAGTGGCTAAAGGTCCTCCAAGACGAGCGCTGTGGCTTGGACTGGGAGAGTATTTTCAGGATGAACTTCAGGATTTCACCAGCATCTTTTTCTGTGCTGCTGCTTCAGGAGAGCCCAGGTGACGTCTGATAACACAAGCGGCCACCTTTATCACTTTGTTCGGATTCTCGGAATCGACTGAACTAGAGTTGCTCCCTCTGCACTATACAAGAGTGCGTCGGCTATTGCAGGTGGCTGAACACATTAAATGACCCAAGTCTTCCCGGGAAGTAGAGTCTGTTTTGCTGTTTTCTCTATAGACGACTAAACAACAGCAAGTCATGTGGATATTTCATTGCTTCTAAGAAGCACAGATGATTTTGTCTCAGATGATTTTGGTTCAAGATAGTAGCACAACTATTTATTGTATAAAATGGACCAAAAATGGAGGTCACATTTTATTTTAAAGTGCCCCTATTATGGGTTATAAAGGGTTCATATATTGGTTTTGAGAGTCCCCAACAATAGGTTGACATGCAGGCAAGGTCAAAAAACACTTTCATTTTCTTATAATATGCGTTTATTTTTTACCTTCGTCAACACAAAACGCTTAGGATTTGTTTTAAAAATGACTCATTTCAATGATGCAGAGTTGACTCTTTTTTTTAGAGACAATAACTTTACACTTTCAGATTTAAAAAAACTTCAACTTAGAGCTGTGTTACACACTGCATGAAATATAACATAAATAACATAATAGGGGCACTGTAAAGTTCAATTATAGCTATTAACACACCATGAACTACTTCTTCGTCTTAATAAACTCCTAATTTGATGCTTATTAATAGTTAAGGTAGTTGTTAAGTCTTGGGTATAGGATTAGAGATGTAGAATAAATGCTTTATGAGTACGAGTAAACAGCCAATGTGTTAATTAATAAGTATGCTGTTAAGCAACAAATTAATAGTGAGAATTGGTCCCTATGCTTAAGTGTTACCAAAAATGTCTTTTAAAATCAGATATTTACTATTAATGTAATAGATACAGTTTCATAAAAAAAAAATACAATTTCTTTCTAAAATGCATGTGCAAAACACAATATGGTCAATAAAATTTTTGTCCTTTTAAGTTGCACCCATAGTAATTTTGTTTTAATGGACAATAAGCTAAAACAAGATATAGAAAGCATTTCCTTGGTTTTATGAAAATCATTCATTCATTCAGTCATTCATGCATGTCTCATCAAAAAAATTGTTTAGAAATGTCTAACCAAGGCTGCATTTATTTATTAAAAATACAGTAAAAAGAGTAACATTGTGAAATATTATTAATTTTAAAGATCCATTTTGAATAGTCTAATTTATCCCTGCACTCTCAGAAAAAAGATACAAAGGTCACTGGTAATTTTTCCAAAAAGTACATATTTGAACCTAATAAGTACAAAAGTGTACTTTTTGAAAAGGTACCGCACCAGTGTCAGCTTTTATACCTTTATTTCTGAGAGTTTGTAATATTTCATGTAATACATGAAGTCCAAAAGAACAGCTTTTGAAATAGCTGAAACATGTACAACCTTTACTGTCACTTTTTAAATTAATGTAATGCATCTTTGCAGAATAAATGTATTAATTAATTTAAAAAACAAAACAAAACAAAATGGTAGTATACAGCACAATTGGCATTGTTTTCTTTTCCATTTGCTATTAGAATATAGAGGGTAGGGTATGATTAAATTAATAATCTTCATTCTTACAGTGATTCAATTACCATTTGCTAGCAAGTATTCCTACTTTAATTTATGGCTAGTTGACTGGTGGTGGATCGGGTGAGCACATTTGCGTAAAGTTAAATTCAGCTCATCTTTGCTGAGCCAACTGCTCAGCCAGCAGTTATTGTTGCTCATGTCACCTTGAATCTCCTTCAACACTCATTGAAAATGAATGACAGCCAGTTGCTTTGTTGCTGCAAGTCATTGTCAATGTGAACTCCCCATTATGTAGTTTTTCTGGAAGGTATGCAAAAGAACGGGGCTGGACACACACCTCCTTCCTTCTGATCTTCAGAGGCTGATTTGTACACTTAAGGTGGTGGTGATAAGGAGGGTTTAGCTTCTGATAGCATGTCAGCCATTTAAAGAGGGTTTGTTCTGGCCCAAAGCTCTGATGTTACCCAACATACAGCTAAAAACCTCACAGAAACAGAATCCAAACACAGAAATGGGCAGAGGATGAGAGATTAATATAAGGCTGGGCAATAAAACTATTATATCTCCATATTTTTATGCTTTTGACAATGTTCAGTAAACAGCTTTTTTTTTTCTTTTTTTTTTGCAGTTCTGAGTTTGTGTCTCACAATTTTGACCTTTTCCCCCTCAATTTTTTTTTTAATATCTTGCAGGTATGTCATTTTATTAAGTACATAAATATGGAAATGTATTTGTATTATACTAAGCATAAAATAAATGTAGCTCAAATACATTTAAGTATATTTATTTTTCACTAGGAATGTCAAAACATCTCATCTCAGACCCCAGAAGGTTAATGCTTTTCTTTGAAATTAAATTAAATCATTTTATTCAATATTAAATTTCATACTCACATTTTTACTGACCAAGCAGAGAATTCTGTGAGCTTTGTATTAAGTTTTTTATTGAATGTGTTTACTTTTTCATGATTATCACAATGTGATGTTGATTAATTTGATCTTTTGCAAGCCAAATCATTGTGAATATATCGTGGGCATTTTGGGATCTTTTGCAACCCTAAGCATCACTCTCTGTATTTTCCATCTATCTCTGGTCCACCTGGTGTCTTTGTAAGCAGCATCTACCAGAATGATGCAAATCCCTTGTCGTACGCACGCATGCACCTGCACCAGAGCAAACAAACAGGTCTGTTTATCTCCCTGCTGCACTTTCACAAATCATGTGATTGTTTTGTGGATTATGAGGCTGGCTCCTCTCATTTCTGATGTGCTCTGTGGCAGATTAGTTGCGCTCAGACGTGAATTGTAACTTGACCTAATAGCCTAAACGGCCTTCTGAAATCTGTGAAAGAGCAGGTAATCACGTTAATTATGTGAACTGGATTTAGTTCCCGTACAAACAGATGACAAGTCTAGTTTGAAAGCGGTTTGAGCCTTCATGTATGAGATTAATTAAAGAGCTTCTTTCAGGATGGACTCTGTTCAGGCTTTTTCAGATCAATAGCAGTGTTCTGCAGTAGCGCGGCATACACTTATCATCAAAGAAAAGAACAGACTATACTGAGACTTTCAATAGTCTATGATTTTGCCATTCAAGTTGATCAAATGAGGTTGATGGTGATTTGCCTGATCTCGCCGGACATAAGAACCTTTGAATTAAACAATGATTGTAAAGCAAAGTTTGCTAAAGCCTTGTTGGCCAGATGCACTTTATTTGATAATCACATTTTAGCCGCCCTGGAATATTTTCTCTTCCTTTTTCAGCTCAACCAATTTGTCACGGCAGAGATGCTGAGATAATAGGTTTAGGTATCACGAAGAGAATCTCAGCCTTTGTTTGCTATGCTTTATTGAATCATAATGAGAAGACGACGATGAGGGCTAGAGAAGGAGAATGGTGGCTGAGCGCCCATTAATAACCACTGATCAAAAATCACTCACATCATCGTAGAGGAGAATGAAAAACAGCCAAGTTTGGAAAGCATTTCCCAGGATGCCTAATTACAAACCTAACCCTAACTCTAATGCTATCCGAGAGAGTGTCTCAAACCTGACAAAAGGCCTCAGTTTTTTGCTTTGTACATCATGATCAGAGAGAATGTGAATTGGAATCTCCTACAGTACATAAATAGTTCAGAAAAGACCAACTTGGACAATTTGATTGATTCAGAACAGCGAGCGTCTGAAGGGTGGCAGGTACATAGGTGGAAAACTTTTTTTTTTGTGTGAGGCAAGTTGTAGCGGGAGTTAGCAGTAAGCAGTAAGTGTGTAATTCAGTTTTCATAGATATATTTTTAAATATATATTTTTATTATTATTAAAATTATTGTTTTGGACAGACAGATTTGTAATAAAAACTGTCTATTAAAATGTTTTTTATTTTATTTTTTCCCATGTAAAAAAAGTTGTCTTTGTTGTGTAATCAGTTATTTATTTGCATTGATTTGTTCTTTTCCATATATATATATATATAAGGCAAAAATTCTAATCAGTTTTTTTTTTTCATTTCAGTCCATCATTGTGTAATCTATTTTAGATTTGTAAACCCAAATGACACATAAAAGCAAATCAAGTTGTTGTTGTACATGTTCGTCAGATGGTCCTTTTCTGTGTAAGTACAATGACAATGTAATACTATGTGATATATGTTTGTAATTCCTCAGAAAGGACTTTGGAGATGATTACGTGTTATGAATTTTTTTCCGCTCTGTTTGTGGGATTCTGAGTGTCTTTCTGTAGGGACAGTAGATCTGTTTCTCCACTTATGAAAAACAACAGTGGAACAGATGAAGCTGTCAGTGAAAAAGCAACAGCATCCCTCTGTTCAAAGCACAATTACAGGCAGAATTTTCTAGGGACATTCATATTCATAGTACGGATTGAGCTTTTCGAGACTGATTCACAAAGAAATTATGAATTATTGACTGAGAACATTTGCTAGGTGATATACG
The DNA here is from genome assembly GCA_032357425.1 of Enteromius argenteus. Classification (NCBI taxonomy): domain Eukaryota; kingdom Metazoa; phylum Chordata; class Actinopteri; order Cypriniformes; family Cyprinidae; genus Enteromius; species Enteromius argenteus. The sequence continues at coordinate 853,763 of JAUCMR010000107.1, read as the reverse complement.
ACTCCACTGAAGCGCTCAGAACCACATTATTGAAAACAAGTGCTCATCCTCCCAATATATCTCTTCAGAAATTTATAACGGTTTATAATAGAACTCATTTTCTTTGCATTTGAGGCATATCTTTTGGATTCCTTTATTATATTAGGATACAAGCATTCACAAAGGAAATTAACAGCTAGCCACATTCATCTCCCTATTACCAAGATTTTGACAGCTCCTAGAGTGAAACTACCTGATAAAAGTCAGTCCGGCCGTGCTTCATTCTAGTGCATGAAACCTCATATTAGGGGTAAAATGAATTGTAAATCCTTGTGTAAGTTTGCAAAAGAAGCCATTGTCTTGCTGATAGCCGACTTCTTCCAGGAAATGTGATTATTGATCACATCGTATTTTGTTCACTGGCGTATTGATTTTGTTAAGAAAGGCCTTTTTTGATGTAGACAAGTCTAGTTTACATGTTTGTTTATTGGCAGGTGAGATTAAGGTTGATACGGGTCTTTAAGCACATACAAAACAACTGACATTGCAACACCGGCCCCATTTTCTGACTGACCGAACCACTGACCCACAAGTAGTCCTGAAACGTGAGGCCTCGCTCCAATGAATAAACCATAAAGCAAGTTGTTTATTAGCTCTAGATCAAAGCCAGAGGCAGGGTATAATGATGAATGTGCCAGGGAAGTCAGCCCTGGTCGGAGTAGATGTGCTTGCCGTGGCCCTTCATGCTGAAAACGACACCAGTCATTAGTTAGATGCCTCCAGCACAGAGACTGGTCCTAAAGCATGCGAGACGGGCATTAGTGGGCTTTGAAGCTTTTGTTTTTTAACCGTATCTCAGGGCATGACTCAGTTAAGCCTCCGTGATAGATACGGATTCATCTTTATAATTAGCGTAGCTGGAATGAGACTGCAGCTTCCGTGAGGATTGCTTTATTAGTCTTTTGATGAGTAAAAGCTAGTTGAGTCTCACAAAGACATATTTCTGACAATCCACGATGCTCATAGCCTGTCGGTTGACTGGGAAACATAGGTTTAGACATGAAAAGACTGCCTGTCTGACACGTGACCCATTATAAAATGGTATTATGGCTATTTTTTAGGCATGGGTTCATCTGAAATAATCAATGTCACACTAATAGGCTGATATTATATTTAATAATGGAAAGCAAGGTTAGTCTGCAAACAAATATACATAAAAAGCTTAAATTGGAAGAAATTATGTTAATAATCACAATTTTTGTCTGTGTGTAGGTAAAACACACATTCTTTCAGTATTATTCAAAACTTTTGGGGTCCATGTTTTTTATTGTTATTATTATTAGTATTTTATAACTGAAAATGTAAAATAAAATTATTACTTTTATTTACCAACAGTGCATTTAATTGATTACAATTTACAGTAAAGATACGTATCATGCAAAAACACATTTAAATATAGTTTTCTTTTATTTTATTTTTTTTACTTAAATCATGAAAATATGAATCGTTTTTTTTTCAAATAAATATTTCAATTATTTATTTATGTATTTATTATTTAATTCTTTCTTTATAACCAAATCAGCATATTAGAATGATTTCTGAAGGATCATGTGACACTGAAGACTGGCGTAATTATGCAAATAATTCAGCTTTGACATAACAGGAATAAATTGTATTTTAAGATATATTCATATATCAAACAGAATAATGCATTAATATGTGCTTTATTGCTAATAAATATCTAAATACTAGTAATATGCATGTTAGCAAGTCGTGAGAACTGGTCTTTAAAATAGTGTTACCATATATTCAGATAGAAATTAGTTCTTTTAAATCAAATAAATACTGCATTAGTGAGCATAAGAGATTATTTCAAAAACATTACAAAATCTGACCTACAAAACTTTAAAATGGTACATTGTATTATTTCACAGACATAACTCATATACAGGTTTTCACATGGATGTCTAGTTACTTGCTGCTAAGTTCCTTAAATAAAACTCTTTTCAAATGCTTGATGCCACTAACCTGGTAAACTATGAAAAAACCCACAGATTCGTTTTTCCTCCGGCACAGTACTGTAGGAATTACTTCATTTTTCTAGGTGGATTGGTTCACCCAGACTCCCAGACAATGTATCGCACTAGCCAATCAGATAGGAACTATCGATTTTCGACCAGTTCTTGCCGTTTTTATGTGCAAAATGCATCAGATGGTTAGTGAATTGGACTGAGGGCTGAGAGTTAGACTCTGAATCTGACAGTCACAGGCATTGTGTATATGTATGTAAAGAACTTTCATGGTTTGCAACAGGCTAAAATTGTCATTAATAAGCAGGACAGGTGAGTCAAAAATGGGTCCGTCATCCAATGCAGGCCATTTTGCTTCCCTTGACACCATCTTGCCAATAGGAAAGCAGAGGAAGTGCAGATAAAATCCATAAGCTTCAGCTCACGCTGCAGAGTGTGTCAGATGTGTGATGGGTGTGATTTTCACACTGCATCTAATTGCATCAAGACATGTACAGAGCACATCTTAAATATGTGAAGGTCTGCAGAGGGATGTGCTGTTGGTTATCTTCTGTTGTTAAATATAAATGGAGAGTCACGCTGCATGGAAAAATACTAGACCGATTATTTCTGATTATTCCCTCTTATATATCATTGTCATTTGGTCAGCCAATGGTCATTTGGTTGACAATGCAATATTTGACCCATTATTTTCATCAGTTACAGTAATAGCATTTATAAAAAGCATTTATGAAAGCCATAATTAGCATTTTGAGAGGTGTTTGCACCTGTGCAGCATCTCTTAATAATGAAGCTGTAAGTGTAATTACTTCAAAAACAGTGATTTTACCCACTCGTTTAAATATTATGTATGTATTGCGAAAGCTATTGTTTCTGTGCTTCTGAATGTTTCTGTGTGTGTGTTTACACTTTACTGAAGGAAGTGTGTTAGTATAGAAAAATAATTAAACTGACTAGAATTACCTATGCATTAAACAGTTTTACTGCACACATTCCAAATCAAGTATTCAGACATGCTGTAAATATAGATAATTGATGGAAATCTGCAGAGTTCTGTGATGGTAGATTCTGTGTGGGCCTGATAATGAGCTCTAGTCCATCTTGCTACAGATCCACTGGAGTTCCTAACCACTTCCAGCTCCTGCTGCTCAACACAGCAGTACTGCTACAACTCAGAGAAAAATTACCCACACTGCACCTTTAATGTGCATGCATGCAACAATGAGTTTCAAGTCTGATTCTGTTTAAGCAATATGACTTTTTGGTCATATTTAACAATAAGATTATAAATGTGAGCAAAAGTTAATGCATATACTCAAATTGTGCAATACTTACCACATTTATTAATCTTGGTTAATGTAAATTTCTACATATATTATCAATAGACAACAAAATCCCAGTTTGATGCTTTAACTAGTGTTTATGTATTTTTGTATTGGTAGTATTATGAGGCTCAGAGCGGTTAGGGTGTGATGAACGTTGAAAGTAGGAGGAGATATTAAGTCAAACATTATAAGAATCATACATAAGCTGAACTGGTTTGAATTTGTCACTCTTTGCATATAAACCCTCTGCCATGTGTCATGAGACATATGAAAGCCAGTTCTCCTCAAGCAACGTTTCGCATTAAGTGCCTTAGATTCAGCAAAGGGCTGATGTAAAATGATAGAGTGACTGCATATTAAACCACTAACTCACCAACTCAAAGGTGTTACATAATTCATAGGCACAGAATCATATGATCAGGCGTGTTGAGTGGAGGGAAAGTTATCTGCAGGATATTGCATTGCGGGGGAAGGGGGTCATTTGTATTTGAACTGAAGTCCTCTGGGGAATAGCGTGAACACTAGGGGGCAAACTTGAGCTTCATGCTTACCATTAGAACGGCAGCAGAAAGAAATGGAGAAGCCACTTACAGAACATCTCTCACACGCCGGCTGTCCTGCCCTCTGCCTCGCACCGTGTTTAATTTGTGGCTCTACCTGCGATAGATTCACTTTCACAACCTCCTTCTGCGTTCTGCTTCTTCAGGTCTTCCTGGTGTTCTCAGTAGGGGTCTATCTCGGCAGTTTATGTGCAACTCCAGCGCTCTGAGAGAAGTCACTTGGATTTCCCTCCTGCTGCATTGTAGATGCATGACGGTTGAAACCTGACTGAGAGGTCTGCGTTTGCACTGCCTGATTTAATTTGCATTCATCTTGGATATGTCATGTCAGCTCAGACCAAAACTCCAACAGACCTCATCGACTGCACACTCTGTTTAAAGGTGAAGCATGTCATTTCTGTGCAACTTGTGTCGTCAAACAGATTTGCGAGTGTAGTTGCAAATTAATGAGAATTTGTTGACATGTATAGTTAGTAGAATGTCTAAAGTGGAAATAATCAAAACAAAGTGTAACCGATAATTGTTTTCAAATAGGTTTCCCAAGCACTTTTGCTGTAGGCCTGATGAATAGTTCCCACCCCAAACTCATTGGTTGAGTCAGTGTTGCAGTTTGTTTAGTTGAGACGCCTACCAATTAGTTGACTCATATTAAACTTACAAATAATGCATACAGAAAATACACACTTCACCATTGAACTCCTCTTGTACCTGTGCATCTCACCTATGACCCATGATTTTTTGTGTTTGAGGCATTCAAGTGTTTTTGTACCACAGAGGTGCTCGGGGGTGAGGATGGAGAGCACAAATGGTTCAAAAGGTCACAGGCAATTTCTTTTCTCATTCGTTACTGCTCTGCTCGTTAGAAAATTCTGACTTTGGGCTTTGGGAATTTAAATAAGCAATGGTGAGAATGGTACGGTTGTGCTGTAGATAAATGTAAAAGATTGTATTGCACAGTCAAGTGTATGCAACCTTTCAAAAAATATTTTCAAAATATGACATTGCCTACAGTACCTTAGTGATTTCCTGCAACTGTTACCTTTTAAAAATATTAAGGATCTTGTATTGCCATTATTTTGTACAGATGTGTGTGTATGTGAGCTTGTTGACCAGGACACATTGTTGACCAAAGTCACAATAAAGTAATGATCAAATAAATTCTGTTCTTTTCAACTGTATATTGTTCAAAGAATCCTGAAAAAAAAAAAATAAATAATAAAAATAAAACAAATATTAAGGAGCACACTCGTTTTCAACATTACTAAGAATCAATGTATTTTGAGCAGCAAATCAGCATATTAGAATGATTTCTGAAGGATCATTACGACTGGAGTAATGATACGCAAAACTCAGCTTTGCTTTACAAGATAAAATTACATTTTACAATATAGAAATTGTTTTATTTTATATTGTAATAATATTTCACAATATAACCTGTTACATTAAATAAATTCAACCTTGGTGAGCATGAGAGCCCTTACTTTACCTTAGGACAAACATATTCTTTTTCACTCCACAGAGTAGTTTGTTTAGTTTTGGAAATTGCAGCATAATTAAATGCGTTGTAATTGGGATGTTCTGGCAAAGATGGTTAGTCTGGCCTGGCTGGGTGTGATTGCACTATTTAAGTGCAGAGAAATGTAAACTTTGAAGCAAATATACCTAATTAAATCACCCAGGGTGTTCTGCAGCATTGAACGCAGGTTCATTAAACTGAGTCACAGGAGTCGCCCATATTAGAGGCACTGGGAGGCTTGACTACATTTTAATGGCTCAGAAGATTTGGGAAACTGCTCTCAATACAAAAAACAAAACAAATACCTAACCTTTCCACTAATCACTGAATGCAATAGCCTGTGAATAACAGTATGCAATACTTAAACCAGATTCATTGTCTTTATTTGTGCCTTGGTTTCTACCAGGTCTGAATGACGGAAAGGAAACTAAATACATTTTAAAGTGGAGTTGTATTTTGTTGTTGATGTTTTGTTTTAAAGCACATTGTTGGAGCTTGACAGCCTGGTTCACTTTCGTTATATTGACGAGAGCAGACAGGATATTCTTTAAAAGTTTACATATTGTGTATAATAGATGAAAGAAAGGGTTTGGAACAACACAAGGATGAGTTCTTTTTTTTTTTTAGATAAACCATCCCTTTAACAGTACTGTATACTGATATTCAATATAAACAGTGTAAAAGAGAAAACATACAGGTTGGCTGAAACAATCTATGTATATGTATGCAGGGGAAAAATGAACCTAAAAAACTCTTGAGTTAGCTGCTGTG